>JAFFST010047749.1:82229-117999 GCA_022414735.1 Noturus placidus
CCCAATTTTTCAGTTTTTTATTTGTTGAAAAAGTTTGAAATATCCAATAAATTTCGTTCCACTTCATGATTGTGTCCCACCTGTTGTTGATTCTTCACAAAAATTACAGTTTTATATCTTTATGTTTGAAACCTGAAATGTGGCAAAAGGTCGAACAGTTCAAGGGGGCCGAATACTTTCGCAAGGCACTGTATATATCCATTTACATATGTGCTTAATATAGTATATAAACAGTAAGCTATGAAAGCTATTAAACCCGGCAGCTGGGTTTGTGTTATTAATAAGGACATGCTGTATTTACACACACACACACACACACACACGTGATGGAATTTTACTTTTTGTGATTGGATGAATATCTGTTGTTTTATCTATGACGTCAAAAATAAACCATTGAATTTTTTTTTTAAAAAAAAGAAACTACTCAGAACAAACAGAATGATTCCTCTGTAAGGGTTGTGTGTCATTCTTTGAAATGCTAATATCAGGTTGTACTACGTGAACTGTCATCTGTCCACATTTAGACAGTCTGTCCCCACTGTAGCCTCAGATTCCAGCTCTTGGCTGACAGGAGTGGAACTTGATCTTGTGATCTTCTGCTGTTGCAGCTGATGCTTTTCTGCTCAGCACAGTTGTAAAGAGTGATTATTTGAGTTACCGTAGCCTACCGTACCATCAGCAGTTTCAAAAATACTCAAACCAGCCCATCTGTCACCAGCAATCAGGTCGCTGGTTCAACAAAGGCATTAAGATCACATTTTCCCTCAATTCTGATGTTGTGAACATTAACTTGACCTGTATCTGCATGATCTGCATCCTAAAAGTGCACACTAACTAAAGAGAAAAATATTAAGTGAACATACCAGGTGAACAAAATAATAAAAGATTCTGAATTACATCTCTGTGAACACCTGACCATTTAATACAACAAATTATCCTACATACAAAATCTCTCTAAAATATTACCTTCCCCTCACACTTCCCCCTAACTTTCATTTAAGTAGGATTGGCATACACCATATCCTATCTAACAACTAGTTAACATTAGCTCTTCTGTAAATGCCCAACACAGAATCACAAAGTCCTTAATTTAGTCAATACAAACATCGATCCCATAAATCCCAGGAAAATACCATGTCTAGTAATCGTGCTGTAAACGACTAAAACTATTTAAATCGATACCAAGAGACTTGAAAGTTTGCTTTTGCTTTTTTAAGTTTTGCTTTAAAGTTTGCTGTTTTTACCGCAGACTTGCAGCAATAGGAATACTGAGATTTGTCTCAGAACCAACAAAAAATATCCCTAAAAAATATTCCTAACAGAAGTATAGCTCATGGGACTTTGAGGTGAAGCCATCCCATTATTCTCATTACTGGAGTACATGGAGAACACACACATACACACACACACACACCACACACACACCACAAACACACCACACACACACACACACACACACACACACACAGACTCAGAGTGCATTTTGGCAGTTTTGGGTCATCCCTCATTTAAAAAAAAACACTCCATGTTGTTAGGAGCAAGAAAATACAGAAGAGGCAGAAACTTCAAAGAACAAATAGGCTTTAATCTTGTGCCGCACTCAGAAAGTTTCCCGCCTTGAAAATTACCAGGGAATGTGTACAGGGTTATTTTTTGTTTTGGTTTTTTTTTTTTTTGTTCTTTCTTGGGACTTTATCTTTCAAACCTGCAGAGTTGGATTGGAAGTTTTGTCATTTTGCACCAGACAAAAAAACAGACAATGAATTCTTTGATGCGCTTTGAAAGGGAAATTAATACATAACTGCCAAATTATAGAAAATTACCAGATCCTGAATAAATCATTTTTTTTATTATATTATTTGCTACAGGATGTGTGGTAGGTGGTGTGGCAATTTTGTGGGAACATTATCTCTTTGTTAACCCTGCTGTCTTTTTCTTTTACATTTAGTGTTCTTTCTCAGAAGAAGAATGCATATAAAAAAAAAAAGCCTTTTAAAATTTGAGATTCAAGGAGAAAAACAGAATGGCGAATAGAGAATAGAGATGGCTGTAAATGCCATCTTTCCATGTTTATTGCTAGCATATTATGTTTGATAGGGTCACATGGTCTGTAGGGAGCATGCTCAGTGAGGAAAGCAGCTGGCACCATCACAGTCCAGGTAGCAGCATCTGGACCTGTGTTTTTTGGGGGGTTTTTCTGGAACATGCACTGCCTGTGGCATTCTGCCTCGGCTGGCCCAACATCTGGCTCATACAGAGAGGGATGAAGAAAGTCCTTGAGGAATGTGTCCATTATTGTTTTTAATCTCTCTTTCATACTCTTTGTGTCCACCAAAGCATCACTCCACTTTATTACACGTATGGGTGGCTATATATATATATATATATATATATATATATATATATATATATATATAGCTAGCCCGTATATCCGTTCCTCGGTTCCTCAACCTGAGCTACATCACTCGAGTTCATAATTGGTTGCCCAGTGGAACCTTCTGGAAAATATCTATTCAATGCGATGGAGTAAATGAGCTAACAATCATTCAAAACAACAACATCTTTCTCAAATCATCAGAGAACTATTGTTTATAATTAACGACAATTACCTTCCAAAAATATTGGATCAGATTTACCATAGTTTTTGGATTTCTTACCTTACAGAAAATTTAAAAATTCACAGGGCATGCTCACAGAATCTACTATAAACTTTATACTTTCTTTATAATTCCCATATGATTTTCATTTCAAAACAATGAAGAACTTTTTGAAATGCATGAATGAATGAACTATTTTGGAGACCTAAGCAGAGATCAGTTCTATATACATTAAAGCATATTTATTTTCTGAACTGTGAGCCAGTTAGTATAGAGAAATGTTAAGAAAAGAAAAGCAGTGTTAGGTCAGTCTACTGAAGATAACTACTAAAAATAGACAAAACAAAAATATTAATAATGAGCCTCCTCTTCATATCTGGATTTGTATCTACTTAAAACTCATTATGTTAATTACATCCCTACTAGCGAATATTTCAGGACACTACACA
This sequence comes from Noturus placidus, assembly GCA_022414735.1. NCBI lineage: Eukaryota > Metazoa > Chordata > Actinopteri > Siluriformes > Ictaluridae > Noturus > Noturus placidus. The sequence goes on from JAFFST010047749.1 coordinate 85,276, forward strand.
ATGATGATTTTGATCAAAAAAGACACTTTTGTCTTGTATTCACTCACACGTATGCATTAAAGCCTTATTAAGTAGGAAACACAAGACATAAAACTATTTTGGTTCTAAGCTATGAGCAGGCAAAATATTTTCTTTCATGGTCCAATTTCAAGTCTGATTTTAATCCCATTCGCTCTAGCTGTAACGAATGTCAAATACACTCTCTTTAACGTTCACATTATCCATGGTCGGTCTGACTTTTATCTTCAGCTATTCTGCTTTGTGTAGCTGAAGGCATTTGAGTCATTGTTTGGGACTTCAGAGCCGGTCTGAGGTTCATGCACAGAGGCACAGCGCCTTCTAGAGGCAGACCAGAGAAAGAGAAGGTGACAGACAGACAGAGGGAAAGAGGGAATTGATTGTGCAGCCATCATGCTGACAATGCCATAGTGCCATGGCAGAGGCTCGACGGGAGATACTTCATTCAGCATAAGATGCAAGACAATAGATTGGCCTGATTGGAGAGTGCTCGTCTCGCTTCAACAGGGCTTCCCTGTGTGATACCGAGTGGCTGTTTTTCTCCCTCTCAGACACACAGCCTTTAATCCAGCAATCAATGACACTCATTTTAATATACCCACTCCACATGGACTGAGAGAGTGCAACTTAGTGGAACCAAAGTCAACTCAAGCTCTAGTGCAGACACTCAGCAAGGTCTCGTTTCAGTTCATGTCTGAGAACAGGAACTTACATTTCTTCTTGTACTGCAGTTTGTCAGTGATGTTTTATTCGACAATATTTTATTTATTAAAGAAAGACTCATCATACTTTTTTTTCATCTATTTATAGTCACATGGAATGTTGAGAAAATAAATTAGTTCCTGTTATCACTTAGGAGTCCCTCCAGGATTTTAGCAATTGTGTGATTGCAGAAATCAACACAACATCAAGCAACTCTGCAATATTTGGTGGAGCTTGCAATTTTTCAGAATTACCACAGATTTTACAAAGATCTGGTCCAAGATGCATCATGTGACGTCATCACAATGCGCATTAAGAAAAAGCCCTCTCTGATTCACGTGCGAGTCGAACACGAGTACAGCTAAAAGGTCTCATTTACCAACAAACATCACTGTGAAAGACCACGCAAATCAATTTCATGTGATTGCAATTTCGGGAATTCAAGTAGTTTTCTACAAAAAAATGCCACAAATTGCATCACAAATTTAGAGAAAAAAAACTGCAGCAAAATCGAGCATTCCTGGCCACAACAGTCACAAAAAACAAACAAACCTTATAGCAGCAATAAACAGTCGCTCCCTCACCAGCCCCAACTTTAATCTTCTCTTAAAGTTAATAAAATCCTGAAGTCTTTCCCAGATCTTACCTCTAAATGTTGCAAAGTGCTGATACATTTACATTTATTTATTTAGCAGACGCTTTGATCTAAAGCGAATTATGAATAAGGAAATACAAGCAAAGCGATATATTAAGCGGAGAACAATACAAGTAGTGCTACCAAGCAGGATTTATAATTCATACTGCTTTCAAATAAGCTAAATAAACATCTCCTTAGAGAAAACTTCAACTTCCTGTTTATAAGTGCATTCAATAGTTGTTACTATAGAATATATTATATATTAGCACATTATGAGAACTTTAATATAAACGTTGCAGATAAAGCTACTGTCTAAGCTGCTTTTATAGAAAATGAATCAACACCTTCTGACCAATCAGAATGAAGAATACTACAGTGTGGTACAATTCTGCTGTGGTATAAGCGTGAAGAATTTAAATGAAATCGTGAATACATTCATAATTTTCCCCCATTTTTTCCCCCATTATCCCATTTTTCCCCAAGCTTTCTTCCCATTTTTTCTTTTCCTTTTTTTTTGTTCACCAAATGCTGTAAAATCTTTCCAAACATACTTTGTAAAAAATAATTAAGGTCAGGCAAGTACACTAAAGGTGCATGCATGATGTCACAAATATGGCAAGTGTCATGTTGTACACCAAAGTTGATGAGATTACACTTTACTGATAACTATCAAATGTACCTGAGCCTTTACTAATGTCTGCTATTACCAACCATTCCCCGACTTTATCATGCCAAGCTTGTGAAATATGGATTTGAAACCTCCGGGGATCCCCCCCGCCCGATAACAGTCGCAGAAGGCCTCGAGCATGTGATGGGAACTTAAATAGTCTAACAGACAAGAGGTGTAATGAACAAGCAGTCCAATAGATCATTCTGAGCAGACTTGCCAACATCAGACTGCTTATATTGAGCTCGGTAAATTAAAACGCATGCACAGCTACTTTATAATATCATGCTTTCCCCATGAGAAAGTGCAAAGATATGGCACCACAGGCTATAATCCTGTTCCGTAATCATATCAGCGCAAACCTCCTAATTAACATATGGCATGCATGTTCAAAACGTATCGATGCAGTGCTCTCCATACGTTTTCCTACTGTGCGATAGCCTCTTCTCTAACAGCTATTCTTCCCTGCCATTAATGGCAATCAAAGCACTCATTCTTTATTCGGTGCAAACGCTCTCATATGGAGGGATCACTAGCAGCTGGTGTTTTTGTAATATCCCTGAAACATTGATGCATGAAAACAAGTGTGTGCAGTGCATGTTTGTGTGAAATGAGGCTAGCAAAACAATGAGGTGAGGACTGAGCTCTGTATTAACAAAGTGTTCTTTTGCAGAGGAGGTACACAAACAAACAAACAAACACACACACACACACACACACACACACACACATGGCCTGGGGCAAGTTTTCTTCTGCAGGGCCCAACATCTGCTCACTGGAATAATGCATATTTCATACAATACATAGAGTGAGGAAAATAGAGAGAGCAAGAGAGAGAGAGAATGAATATGAATATCTATCTAACAATCCCTTTTCGTCAGGGTCACAGTCGATCTGAAACACAGGGCAATGGAGCGCCGGTCCAACACAGAGCACCATACACACACACACACACACACACCTAGGGCCAACTTAGAATAACAAACCACCTAACGCGTGTTTTTGACAGTGGGAAGAAACCGGAGAACCCAGATGAGACCTATGAACACTGGGAGAACATAAAATGAGTTATGGTTTGAACTACTGAAATACTATCCAGCGCTCCATACACATCACAGTTATAACACAGCATGGTTGAATTCTTCAATCTTCAATGTGTTGATTCATTTCCTGTAACAATACTACTGCACTTGTTCTATTAAGGTATCGTTTCTATAGCAAACAAATTACTCGTTGACTTCTATGGCGGACTTCGGGTTGTGTTGCTCCAGGAAAACAATCCGCTTCCGATGGTAACATATCACACCACCCCAGTGTGGATTATTTTCCTAAAACAGTGCACACTTTTGTGTGTTAGTCCTTACATAAACTGGTGCCTATGTGACTCAGTTCCTGGTTTATAAATCAAAAGTCAAAAGCTATGGCCAGATCCTTTATAAAAAAGGTATCACTGCATCACTTGTTTCATAAATGCATTTCATTACGTGTATTTCACAATATAGTCTTCTAAAAATCTTAGGTCTTAAGTCTTAGGATGAATACAATCTATAAAATTCATGCCAATTAACCAATATATTCCATATATATTACACCATCATATGGTTGCAAATCATTCTAATGGCATGGGTGTGTATGGGTAGGATGTTTTTTTCAAGATGTTACTTTCAGTTTAAACTGAATTATTATTATTATTATTATTATTATTATTATTATTATTTAATTCAGCCAAGCACATTTTGCTTGAAAAGTCATTGTCACTTTCTTGTCTGTTTCCAACACCCATCGTTATTTTTGTCAGTAATTTGTCATGTAAGTAAGAATGAAAATCAGTATTCACTACTCTACATGTGATGCATGGTTGAGAAATATTTAAAGGCTAGGATTTATTTTACATTTTCAGCCAAAGAAAAAGGAAATAAAGCCAATACACGACCAAAAAAAGAAAAGAAAAGAAATATCAAATTTAATATTGTTCAACTGACAAAGTATTCTGATCTAAACATTTTAAATCCAGTAAAATAACAAAGAATAAATGTTATCCAACACAGCTTGCCTATTTTGTCCACCTCTTTCTTCAGATAAAATTTCTATTCCAGTGTAGTAACAGATTTGACTGAAGACTGTATAATTAAGTGACTCAATCTTTGTTTCGCACTGGACATTCTCAGAGTTGTCATGACTTTCTTTAGTACACTTTTCCCTGCACTTCAAAACTGATTGAAACAAAATGTCACAATTACGCCCTGTAGCTGAAGCTTTAATTATTCATCAATTAGCGTTTTCCCCTATTCCCTTTTTTTTTAACTGATTTTTCATTCAGTTTGCAGAGATGTATGGTTCCCCTGCTGTTAACCAGTCCAAAATCATTAGTTTCTGGCTCTTGCAATTAAACCTGCTGCATTATTCATCAGACCCAACTCCGTGGATTGTGCTTGGAGCTCAGAGGGCCTGCATGGGAAATTAACTTGGAGAAATTAAATTCACTCAGGTTGAACAGATGAACTAAGGGTAGATGTGGAGAACTGAAGAGTTCTAGAGAGAGCTAGGCTACTAAAATGTATCTGCTAGCAAAAGATGATCTATCTTAAACAGTTTTGATACTAAATATGCAATCATGCTGGACTGGAAATGCACAAAATATATATATTTAAAAAACATTTAACTAAATGTGATGAGTTAGAAAGAGAATTTCCATGTGATGTGGTAAATGTATGAATTAAAAGACTATTGTTATTAGGGGGGAAATATTACCATTTACTGCACTGTATTTTAGTGTCAGTGGTACAAACCAGTGATGTTCAAATGGTATAAATGGATTGATCTTTCATATCTTTCTGCGGAAAACAAGCAAACTAGCTACCTAAGTCCAGAACAAACAGTTGCTATAGTGACAGGCAAGATAAATACTGTCACTACATAACTTCATGGGTCTAGTGCGACTACATTTTTGTCCTGGACGTCATTGACATGGTGAAAATACTTAAAACAAGCAAAAGACCAAAAACTTTTTTTGTTTGTTTTTTATCTTTTGCTAAAGCTTCATCTCCGATTACCATTATGTGTATGAACCAGTATACATGAACAAATTTGTCATCTATGGATTGCTGGTCCATGTTCTAGGCCGTCCGTCTCACCAGTTTGGAAATACATATTGCATTATAGTGTATGCTTAGAATGTGTCAAATTATATATTATTATTCATTCACCTTTAATAACCCCTTTATCTTGGTAAGGGGTCAATGTGGATTTGGACTCACTTCTATGAACACTGGGTGTGAGGTAGGGATATACCATAGATGATGCCAGTTCATCGCATGCACACACATGCACACCTAGGACCAATTTGGTGTAATTTAGGAATAATAAGTTTGAAGAAAGTGGTTAGTGGAAGCAAAAATGGTATAAATTATAAATAAATAAATTAACTTATACTTTGACATAAATTTTAACCCTTTAATATGCTTTACAATGAGTAAAGTCTTAAAGCATATTATTTAGTCACTACTACAATTGAATACATTATTTAGTGAGACTAATTGTAAATGTATGTAGTTATGAGAATGAATAATGAAAGTCTGGACGGGGTCTGAGAGTTTGACGGGTGAAGGGGGAAAAGAATTTAAGCACTGACATCAGATGAAATATGACTGGCATGAACTTTCACAGACACTAAAAGTTCTTTCACCGAAACATACAGACCTAGTGAGTGATCATACACTGCCCCCTGGTGGCGAATTATATAAAAGGTGAACGCATTTCACCTGCTTTTGAAAGCAATAAACTACTAAATGACAGGCTTAGAGGAGACATGTATTACTGGAATTATATTCAGGAATGTGAGAGGGCACCTCTTATGGCTTTACTTTAGCGACACTGTAGTAAGAGTGGCCACTCGTGTTGAAGCAGGAATAGGAGCACAGCAGCACTCGGACCGGAATATTCTGTGAGTTTTTTATCCCCATGTCCTAGGAAAAATAAAGGAGTGCAATGAGACATTTTACACAAACTGTACAATTAGCATCATAATGAGTCTTTATTGATGACATACATATGCACGGTGAAATTCTTTTCTTTGCATAATCCAACATATCAGGAAGTTGGGGTGAGAGCGTAGGGTCAGCCATGATGCAGCGCCCCTAGAGCAGAGAGGGTTGGGGGCCTTGCTCGAGGGCCCAGCAGTGGCAACTTGGCAGTCCTGGGGCTTTAACCCCCGACCTTCCGATCAGTAACCCAGAGCTTTAACCACTGAGCCACCACTGCCCTCTTGGGCATTCGTGTGTATCCTAAATTATCTTCTACTTTTGTAGCCCGTCCACCTCAAGTTCCGCCATGTTGTGTGTTCTGAGTTGCTTTTCTGCCAACCACAGTTGTAAATAGTGTTCATTTGAGTTACTGTGGCCTTTCTGTCAGCTCAAACCAGTCTGGCTATTCTCCTCTGACCTCTCTCACCAAGCGTTCCACCCACAGAATGTTTTTTTTTTTCTTCATTTTCTGTTATGTGTCTGAAAATCCCAGGAGATCAGCAGTTTCTGAAATGTTCAAACCGGCCCATCTATCTATGTCTTTTATGCATTGTGCTGCTGCCCCATGAGGCCAACTGTGTAAATGACAAGTGTACAAGTGTTCCTGATAAAGTGGCCAGTGAATGTATATGCACATGGATAATTAGATTTCTTTCTCATATTGTATTATGTAAACTAAATAAATGAGTGTTAAGACAGTACGTGCACCTTTCGCAGGTTGATGAACTGCACACACTCCACCCAGGTGGTCAGAAAGGGCTCAAAGCAAATGGCACACCTTCCAAACCGAGACAGCATTGTCTCTATATCTGGAAGGAGTAGTGAAGCCCTGGATGCCACAGACGACTTATTTAAATGTTCTTTCAGGATGAATCTGGCAGCATGTTCCTGTGCAGAAAACAATGTTATCAATTGTCAAAGTACCCACCTGTTCAATTTCTATTTTTTCCTCACTCCTGCTTCAGTTTGAATCATGATTATTACCACCTGCCACTTCTCATGAGCTTCATTATGTCTCATTAACCAGTGTACATACCTTTATTTTGCTGAGGTTATACAGCATCTCTGAGCTGTGTCCTAGTTTCATCGTCTCCTAGCTTTTTATTTTCACAGCTCTCCAAATCAAATCAAATCTATTCTAGCTTTGACCTGTCAGGTTTGGATAAATGTGAATTTGCCTGTAGACAACACTTTGTAGACCAGCATTAATAAATAACTTTTACAGTATGTTTGCAGGCATCCGCTTTGAAATGTCTGGTGCGGGTTATAACATGTAAGATGTCACTATTAAAAAAACATGTCACATTGTCAGAAAAACCTCCTCTAATGACACCTTTCTGTGCTTAATCTTTCTGTGTGGAATGGGGTTCACTAATGTTTTGCAGAGATTTAAGAACATAATCCAAATAATTAAATATTCTGCGTCCACAATAATAATTTAGCTATATATTGGATCCTTCGTTCTGTTAAACCCAGAACACATTTTTATTACATCATTGATGTTGTTTATACTTGTTTTCGAGTTTTTGACGTTTGGATTAAACCCAATTAAAAGGAACGGTCGAACGAGCTAAAATAAAAACGCAATACTAAATATAATAATAGTGGTTAATGATTATACATAAAAAAAAAAAAAAACTGACCTCCTGGCTATGCTTGAGCCTTCAAACCTCCCATTGAGAACCTTGTGCCTAAGTTCCTTACCTTTAATGAGAGAACTTCCTCCTCTTGAGCGGACGTGAGCAGCTCAAACCCAACAAGACTGTTTCCTTCAAAATATAATTCTTCCAGCTCAAGAACGTGGAACTGAGGGATATATAAAGGCTCTTAGAAGACTAATAAAAAAAAAGTATGTCACTATATTATACATCAACAAATGTATAACCTTTTATCAGTTCTATAAGACAAAGATTTTTTTTGTCTTACTTAGTTGTTGAATTTTTAGAAAAGACATTTAGCTGTTTAATTATTCTAGATACAGTTTATATAGACATACAGACATTTCCAGACACTTGTCATGGCACAAACCCTCAAGTAGATGGAGTTAATATTAACTCGTTTCCCGAAGAGTTTTATTCCTCTTATACCGCAGCAATTTTCCATTAATTAGAATTTTTTATTTGTTATATTTTATATGTTTACAGTTACATTGAATGTTGTAGTGTTTGTGAAACAAATTAGTCCTTGTAATCACTTACATTATAAACACTATACACAGTCATTTTCTCTTTTATCCTCTCTCTTGAAGTTCTTTTTATTTCTATCTCCAAAGCAGCCATGCTACAGAAAAAGCGCATAGTGCTCCGTCCTGAAGACTTCCTCATTTCAGAAAGCTCTGTCTTTATCTCTGACTGTTACAAAGCTCTGATACTTGAGCCTCCTTCCAATAAACTAAAATGAAACTTATGATGTACTTTTTGTATCTGTTAATGTGCAGGCATGTCATTATAGGAACGATAACGTAGTGGAACAAGTGCATAGATATAAACCTTGCTGAAACGACTGTCCGAGCTGCTGTTTAATCAATCAACCTTCGGTCCTATCAGAATCGAGAATTCAACAGTGCTGTGGTATAAATAACCTTAAATTTGACTTATTATATGGGCTTTCTTCTGAGAATTTCATTTGAAAACATATTAGCTGAATGCTTATGGTGTTTTATGCTAATTGTGTCATTTATAAACAAGTCCGTTGTTTGTTACAATGGCAAATGCTTGTCGAAATATATCAGTGACTTACATTGACTGGAAACATAGACAGGTGGTTTCCAGCAACATCTAATATCTTCAGATTTTTCCATCCAAGAATTCCCTTTGGAAAAACGGGAAATGTTCTGATTCATTCGAGGACTACTGTGTAAAAATGCATCAAACATACAGTACATAAAACACTACACATGTATTGTTCTTATCAACTGTTAACCCAGAACCCACCTCTGGTAGCTCTCTGAGACTGTTTCTAGCCAAGCTCAGTTTCCTCAGATGTGTTAACTTATACAACTCCTGTGGAAGTTCACTCAGCTTGTTCCTGGTTAAATTCATCTCTGTCAACTTGCTGACCAGCCCCAACTCCGCCGGAATCTCTTCTAGCTGATTGTCCGCAATACTGAATCGTTCCAATTTCCAGAGGCTGTAAATGAACACAAATGTAAGCGTCGTCGGGATGAGAAGCCACATTCTTATTTTTAATTACTTCTCTTAGTCAATATCATACTCAGTATGAAAGTTGACTAGATCATTCACCTCTTTATAGCTGTAGGAATGGTTTTGATTTTGTTGCTGTTCAGGTTGAGAACAATAAGGTTTGAAAGATGCTCTGAAAAATAAAAAAGAATTGATTTAAATAAATAAAATTCAAGTTGTAATGCAATCATACCATACAGAACATTCTATAATTCTATAAAATAGTGTACAGTCATTAAATAAGTCTTAAACATCTGGATTTATGGGTATAGAAATATTGGCACCCCAAAATTAATATCTAAAAGAATAACATGAGCACTAAATGATGGTTTGAGCTTACAGAAAGGGACATTGTGTTTGAAACTAATAATATTTTTTTTTTAAATGTTTTTAAGTAGTAAAGTTTGTCCAAAAAAAAAAAAGCAGAAAAAAAAAAAAAAACACGGGATTCATTAAGTTTTACCATTAATATTTTATGACGCCTGTCCGGTAGAGAAAAACAACACTCTTCCTGTAACATCTAGCAAAATTGGAGATAACTGTAGAAGGTCTTGGTCCACACTTCCAACAAGTCATTTACATTTATAGGTTTGTGCCTTTAGGCTTCCCTCTTCAATTCACACCACAGGTTTTCGGCAGGACTCCAAATCCAAAGACTGAAATGCTCGTTGCTAAACTTTTGATTTTCTAGTTCTTTAACCATTTCTGTGACTCGGCTCATGTTTAGACAAGTAATGCCCTGATATTCATACAGGGAATTACATTCAATGTAACCACATTATTGCTTTTATTCAACAGTTTTATAAATAAGAAATGAATATTGAGTAAGTGAAATTTCGGACACAACATGGCCACACTCGCTGATGGCCATTTGGCGCGCTGGCTCACAATGATTTGTACGTCCCCGTTATGAAATTGGTGTCCCTTCTTTGTTTTCATCTTCATCTGATGAGCTTTCATACATTACGTCTGAAGTTATAGTCCTGAAAAATGTATTGTTTTCCATGTCTGCTGATGATAACCGTTTCAGTGGGAATGTCGCTAGAATTGGAAAATTACGTAGTGAACACAGACAAGCGGTCTGATTGTGAGGTTTCACTGAACACACAGTGAAACATCCCAGTGTGGTTATACTAAATATAAGCACTCTTGAAACATCATTCGTCCAATCAAATCAGTGAACAGGAACTAATTGTTCTATAATAACATATTTAAGACTTGAGACTTCTCCAAAACTTTGTCCTGGACCATTCATTTTCTGTACTAAGTATCCGACACAGGGTCACGGGGAGCCTGGAGCCTATCCCAGGGAACTCAGGGCACAAGTCAGGGGACATCCTGGACAGCATGCCAACCCTTCACAGGGCTCAATCGTACACACACACAAAAAACCATTCACACATTATGAACAATTTAAAGATGCCAATCAGCCTACAATGCATGTCTTTGAACTGGTAAAGGAAACCGGACTACCCAGAGGAAACCCCTGAAGCACAAGGAAACTCCACACGCACAGGGTGGAGACGGGAATTGAACCCCCGACCCTGAAGGTGTGAGGCACATTGAATTGGTTTAAAGGTTCGAAGTGCGGGTGAATATTTTTGCATATCACTGTATCATTTTCATGCTTATGAATAATTCTGGAGTGGGATTACGGCATATTATTTTAATTGCATTCCCTTATTGGTTCTCTCATCATGACATTCATCGATTAAAAAAAAAAACAGCTTTAGTTTGGTTATAACTCACCCAGAACTTCTGGATGCAGTGTGGAAATCTGATTCCTGAACAAATGCAGCTTTTTCAAGCTGTGTAGATGTTTCAGGACCGGTGGCACCTCCTCCAAAGCGTTATTGCCCAGATTAAGCTCTGTCAACTAAAGCAGCAAATACTCAAATGTAAAATGTTATATATATATATAGAACTGATTTAGACAGTGTCCTGTTCACCCACCTGCAGCATACCCTGCTGTCCGAGAGGCGGAGTCTTGAGGTGGTTGTTGTTTAAACCGAGCCCTAAAACCCGAGTTAACGTTGCAAAACATTTAGAAAGCTCAGTTCTGTTCCTCGAGCTCAAATTTAACGACTTGCTGTTAGCTTTCAGTGCTCGAATGACCAAATCATTGGCCATTTGCCTACAAGCTCAAAAATCCTTCAGCTCAGCGATTTGTTCACGTTCCCATAGAAACATGGGTCGGACCCTGTCGCACTATTAAGTGTGTATATAAACCTGTAACCGCTCTATTCTAGACATACTAGTTAGTACGGAAGTATGCTGGAATTAAACTGCACAACACCGCCCTCTAGTGTCTATTATCTAGTGAAATCTCGCATTGATTTTAAAATACTATTATTAACCTGTAAAGCACTAAAAGGTCTTGCGCCACAGTATTTAAGCGATCTTTTGATCTTCTATGGTCCGCCACGCCCACTTAGATCCACAGATGCAGGTTATTTGACTGTACCGTGAATAGCGAAGGCTACAGCAGAGGGAAGTGCTTTCACTCATAGAGCTCCACAGTTATGGAACAGTATTCCATTTAGTGTTCGGGACTCAGACACAGTCTCAGTGTTTAAGTCTAGACTTAAAACGTATTTATTCTCTCTAGCCTACCCTGACTAGACTTTCCATCATGCTAAATCTCAGTCTTAACTATCTTTTCTCTCCCGCTCTCCTTCTGCCGAGCTACACATGAGTTTCTGGAGATGTTGGAGATCCTGGTCCTTTCTGCTCTCCGGACCTGCATGATCGGTCTTGGAGGTCCTACTTCTAGATGGAGCTCTTATCTACTCCAAATCCAGACTGCTGGGATTTCTTAAAAGGCTTCTTCTAAGCCAAACAGATTACATATAAACCAATAATTATCTCTTTAAGAATGTCTGTTGTTACCCAGATGAGGATGGGTTCCCTTCTGAGTCTGGTTCCTCTCAAGGTTTCTTCCTCCTAAACACCTTAGGGAGTTTTTCCTTGCCACTGTTGCCACTCAGTGTCTTGCTCAGTTGGGATAATTTCTCACCTTTACTATCTGTATACTGTCTTTATATTCCTGTAAAGCTGCTTTGAGGCAATGTCTGTTGTAAAAAGCGCTATACAAATAAATGAATTGAATATTAAGGACTGAAAACCACAAAATGAATGAGAGATAAACTTACTTCAACTTAAATCATTTCTAGTTACAATATTTCAACATTGTCTCGTTATTCCAAAATAATAAAGTAAAAGTATCTCATTGATAATATTCAACACCCCACAATCCATGTTGATATTTCTTCATTACCTCATTTTAACATAAAATCTAACACTCCACTATAAAGAAGACTCATTTATTGAATATCTTAAAGCAACACAATGCGGTCAAAATAAGGAAGAAACTCCTCAAAACTAATCACTGCACATTTGTTAACGATGATGATATTCTGGGAATATTGCACATAAATTAATGAGATAATTGACAAGCAATCTAACAGCCATCATCACTTGGTTCTTCTGGAAGGCCAAAGCCACGTGTTTGTGTATTTGCCTCCATCCAATTGGAAAAAGATTCCATGACAAATGATTTCAGTTTTGTTCTTCACCCGTTGCATCTTTCAGTGGTTCCACAGAGTTATAGTGCTCGCCCAGTCCATATGCATGCCTCATGTAACTGTAAAAGGTGAAGGACAGAAAAATTAACCATATCGTCATTGAATGCAATAATTAAATAAATAAATAAAAGGAGGAATTTTTATTAGATATTTACACAAGAGTGATGAGTGGCTTGTCATACTCTTCACCAATAATAACAGCAGGAGTCTCCGCTTGAATAACCTCTATCGGTAACTTGAGGACGTGCGTAAGAGCTCTTAACTATGAGGGGGAAACGGAATCAATGTATTCGATCAACAAGTCCAATTTATTGAATGAACAAGATAACTAGAAATGGTTATGAAGTTGTAAATATTGACATAATGTCTTAAATTAATCAGTTAAGTTGAAATAATGAGACATTAAGTTGATACAAGTTGAATGAGAAATTAGTTGATATACCGTGGTCTGTCAGAATACTCTATTCTGATTGGCTGGAAGGTGTGTGTTTGAACCATATAATGTACAGGCAGTTCTAGTCAGTTGAATCACCGTTCTGAATTAAAAGCTGCCTATAAATAACTGTAATCACAGTAACATACAGTTACAGCTGTATACAATAGTTAAACTCTCAGCTACAAATTATCGTGCTCTCTCTCTCTCTCTCTCTCTCTCTCTCTCTAATAACTATTTATTATAATTCATTCATTCAAATAAATGTAATCTTATCACACTACTTTATCTCTGTCTATGATTTAAGGGAGCAGAGTTCTAGATCTAACGACCTGTATATAAAATAACTAATAAAAATGAACCAACCAGTCACATTTTGCAAACACCAATGACAGATTTAATTGTCAATGGTGGCAAGTACCCACGGTATAAGCGGGATAATTCACAGCTAGGTGTGCGTTACACAGTTTTAATTTGCTCCACGCATGGTGGTTCTTTGCCTCCATGTTGTGCATTAAAATCGTTAAATGCACACTTAGCCATGGATTATCCCTTACATAACTAATTATTTCTAGTAATATTATTTCAACATATCGTTATTTCTAGTTTTCTTCTTTTCCCACATCTCATTTAAACTCAAAGTAAGATCATAAGTAATAACTAGTGAAGTCAAAATAACTACATATCTTAAAATAAGGAGTTATTCGAATGAATGAGATATTAAATTACTTCGACTTCTCATTTACAGTTACCTTATTTGAACACTCATTATTTCAATATATTTTGTTATTTTGGCACAATCTTGTTATTCTGAAGTAATAACAGACCCCAAACCCCAGCATCCATGTCAAAATTTTGTAAATGATAATTTATACTACAAGATGCATTAGCCAAGGATAATACACCTTGGAGTGAATCTTATATAAATGCAATTAAAATAAAAGTTGAAACTGAGTGCAAGGTTCTAGATCAGGATTCTAATATGGGAACTATCAGAATTCATACCTCTAATTGTCCGCCCCAAGCTGCTGTTCCTGCAACATCACTGCAGTACTTCTCAAATTCATCTGTATACAAGAAAAGACAAAGTTTTTGTTGTTGTTTATTTAAAAAGCAGACACTCTTGGGATTCTATTTATTTTATTTAACTATTTTATGCCACATGACTCATGCAACAAGTGTGTACTTATAACGTGCTTATAACTAACTTGTGTCATATGCGTTCCACAATATTAATCATAACAGTTAATACCCCTTAAAACTATGATGGGTTATCCTTTAATAAAGTGTTTAAACAATAGTAATCATTGTGATATTAGATCAATTAAACACTTCAGGATGAGCTGTTGTAGGAAAATAATCAACTTTGGGGTGATAACAGTGACTCTGATTTGCGTCTGGCCGCTTCACACCGGCTTGTCGTTGATTACTTTCCTAGACCACCATGCCTGGTAGGAGATGTATGGATTTTCACATCATGGCAATTATCCAGCTTTTTACACAATTGTAAGGTATAAGGACATATATTTAAACAAAATACAATATGATTAAAACGTAGTTTTTGAATGTCTGAAATGAAATGTCAAACAATTAACCAAATGGGAGTTTCTCAGGAGCAGAATTAGTAAAAAAAAAAAAAATAATAATAAAAAAATAAAAGGATCCAAGAAAGGAGCAGTGATAGAGACAATATCTCAAAGTGTATGCAATAATAACAATGTGTGCTGAATACTGTAATAACTCATTATTGACACATGCTTTGTTCTGTTTGTGTAACTGCTTTACTTTTTGCTTCAGAGTCACTTTTACTTGCACAGATGAGGACACCTACCTGCCCCCCCCATTTGTTTTCTTTCTACTGCAATTTTTAGATACATACATACAAAATCAACAAACGTACCTGTCTATATACCTTTAAAAAAAATGCAAAACAAATGCACCTATGAAATGACACTTTATGCACACACCTAAATGTGTGGCCTTTAGTGCAGCTGCTCACCTGCAGTGTACATGTCCCCAGTGTTGGGGTTGGTAAGAAAGGGCAGGAAATCGTCCTCATGGCTCCTCATGTACTGAGCTGTTTGAACTCTGAGCTCCTGGATCCCGAGAGAACAGCCACGGCCTGTTAGTTGATCCTCTACTGCACGATACATGCAATGGCCATCAGACGAGATCTCTTTAATCTGCAGCTGCTTCAATGCCAGTTTCTGACTTAGTTTTAGTCCTTCCTGATATCTAGACCCCAACAGATTATCTACTTCGGCCTCAGCGATGCGGTTCTCTCTCTCCTTCTCCTGAGCTGCTTTCTTGTCCTGGAAAATGTCCCACGAAACAATTAGATCGACGATCAGACGGAATATAGGTCAACTCACACTTTATCATGTATTGCTGTCAGCGCTGTTGCATTGTTGAATCTGATTGGTCAGAAGACGTCAATTCATTTTCTACAACATCACAGCTCTGACAATAGTGCCGACTGTTATTCAAATTTATACTTTATTGTTTCTATAGTAAAAGCTCATTCACTGGAACATGTAAACAATAATAGAAAACTAATCAGATTTTTAAGAAAAATGTATACATCACTGGTAAGGTGAAGGTTTCTACATCAAATGAAATGATTTATGGAAGGAGTCTCCAGTGTCAGTGTTTTGTAACAGTCAGTACATCTTCCACCACAAGGAAAGGCTTCAGGACCGAGCACTTTGCACATTCTGGTTTCTCCGTAAAAGTAACAGGGTGCATTTTATGTCATACTAAGTGCTGACTAGAGCTGCTATACTGGCACTGATAACTTATCTTGCAGACATTCCACAGCATTAAATGTAACTCCAAATGGTTAAAAATACACAGCATCTTTCTTTAAGTGAAAATTTTAATTATTAGCAAACTGATGTGCTAGAAAAAGAATAAGACACTTCAAGATGTGCTGTTATTGGAAAATAATTCTCTTCAGGATGGTAACAGTAACCCTGCTTCATGTCAAAGCACCTCAGGAAACTATAACTGACCATGAGTGAAGTTCTCAGTAGCATTGAACCAACCTAACCGTCCTTACAATATACACTAGCTGCCAAAAGTTTAGAAACACTCATTCTTTATTTCTCCCATATTTTAGAATAATAATAATAAAGTTATCAAAACTCTGGAATAACCTTCCCAAATATTTGAGGGTTACTCTGGACAGGACACTCTCGTATAAGGAACACCTAACTTAACTATCAGGCAAAATAAAATCACGTAATAGCATCATACACAAGCTCACCGGCACAACATGGGGATCCAGTGCCGAAACATTGCGCATATCTGTGCTTGGACTTGTCCACTCTGCCGCCGAGTATGCCTCCGCCGTGTGGCTGAATAGCGCCCACACCCGCCTCATAGATGTCCAACTGAACTCAGCCCTAAGAACCGTATCGGCCACACTAAGATCTACACCAACCTATTGGCTACCTGTCTTGAGCCACATTCCACCTCACGACCTCCGCAGACAGTGCCATATCACCAGAGAGTACCTGAAACTGACCAAAGACCCAATGCTGCCAGCCTGTGCGGACCTTGAATACTTAACATCACACAACAGACTTAAGTCAAGAAACCCCCCGCTCAAAACCGGGAAATACCTACACGAAAACGAGTTTGATATCACAAAGGCATGGGAAGCGAGATGGGTGGAGGCCTCGAACCCATCTACCAGCTGCTTGCCTTGCATCACCAGAGCGCCACCAGGGTTTAACTTGCCTAGAAAGAACTGGTCAACACTCAACAGGATCCGCACTGGGCATGTGAGGTGCGCCGACTTCCTCCACAAATGTGGAGGGCAGGCCTCTCCCGAGTGCGATTGTGGGGCAGAAAGACAGACAGTGCAACATGTCATCTCTGAGTGTGGGCTACGGGCGTATCAAGGAGCGGCCGAGGACTTCATGACCCTGACAGACGCAGCAGCTGATTATATCAAGAACCTCGATCTACGTATATGACTCACAACACATTGTTGCTTTGCCTTTTATCATTATTATCATTATTATTGTTACTATACCTCTGAAAAAGTAAAATGTGATGTACTTATTGACCAAAAGATAAATATAAAATCTGGAATAACACAACTGGAACTATAGGAATTGTGTCATGATAAAATGATTAAATAAATAAATCAAAATAATGTAATATTTTAGCATATTCAAAGCAGACAGACTTTTGGCCTAGAATTTCCAGAACTGTATTCTTGGTATTTTCTCAACCGATTTCTTTTGGAATTTCCCTGAGATGCTTTTTAAACAATGTTAAAGAAGATAATTGCCTGCTTTTCGGAATATTTTGCTCTGAATCGTTCGCTTAAAATAAATATTTTTTTGTAAATAAAATGTTAGTTTTCTAATGAAAGAAATTAATACGTGAGCACAATTATATTTTTGTCTACAGCACTGATTTCAAACATTTAATCATCCACCTTCAGATCAAAAGGCTTTTAAGATCATGAGAAACATTTCAGTCCAGTGTCCCCAAACCTTTGACCGGTAGTGTGTATGCAGCAGTGAATGCAAAGCCTAGGGAGAGAGATGGAGAGAGAGAAATGCAAACTGACAGAACCCTAGAGAGACACAAGACACACAGAGAGAGAGAGGAAGACAAAGAGACAAACAACGACAGAAACACAGACAAATAAACCCAAAAACAGACAGACAGACAGACAGACAGACAGACAGCAAGAGAGAGAGAGAGAGAGAGAGAGAGAGAGAGAGAGAGAGAGAGAGAGACGAACAGAGAGGAAGAGAGGCAGACACACAGAGGGACAGGTATGAGTGTGAGACAGAGACATTTGAGTGAGACAGACAGACATTAGAGTGAGACATACAACCAACCAGGCAGGTATTAGAGTGAGACAGACAGACAGGTATTGGAGTCAGACAGACAGGTATCAGAGTGAGACAGACAGACAGGTATTAGAGTGAGTGAGGCAGACATTAGAGTGAATGAGGCGGACAGACAGACAGGCATTAGAGTGAGACAGACAGGCAGGCATTAGAGTGAGACAGACAGGCAGACATTAGAGTGAGTGAGGCAGACATTAGAGTGAGTGAGGCAGACAGACAGGCACTAGAGTGAGACAGACAGGCACTAGAGTGAGACAGACAGGCACTAGAGTGAGACAGACAGGCACTAGAGTGAGACAGACAGGCGGTTCAACTCACCCTTCTCTTCTGGGCTTTGGATAATCGGGTCTGTTTGAGATCTGCTTGCTCTCCGCCGCACACGTTCATGCACTCGACATCATCTGTAACCTCATCAACCTTCACACAATAATAATAATAAACATTTCCAGTTACCTCCAGAACTGAATCACACCCAGCCTGAATACTGACTCATGCCAATCAGCAGCACAGAAGTGTCTATACCCCACCTTCACTTCAGCAGATGTGTGCAGCTGTCCCAGCTCATTGTCATGTTTCTGATTCAGCTCAGCTTCCAGCTTGGTGATGTCCTCAGTCAGCTGCTTCCTCCTTCTCTTGTCATTTTTAGCCACAGCATTTTTCATACTCTGGATTTTAGCTACAGAAGGTGGAAACACAATCAGAAATAAAGGCTGAATCCAAAACCGTTCCATGCTGCCTATATTACCGCACTACTTAGTGTATAAAACACTGGCTTTTCTAACCTAATTAGTGCACTTTATATTCAAACTGGGAGCCATTTGACATTCTGCCCTTCTGCTGCCGAACCACTCTTAAATAATGTTTAAAACAGTGCATTTTAAACACGTAGTCTCGTTAAGTGAGTTAAACTGTAAATAATAATCCTTAAACAACAAGAACACTTGTGCTAAGTGAAAAGAGTCCCACCTTGCAGCTCTTTCTTCTCCTTGCGATGTTGTTTGGCTAACAGCTCCTCGGCTGTTTCTGTGGCCTCCATGTTAGAATGGCTAGCTAACCGTGTTCACACAACAACTCGCACTACAGTCAATATTAAACACATTATTCTTTCCCCATTTGCACAGTCAAGTTCAAATGAATCGCAGGTGTAATGGAAGTTCAGGGCTTCAGGTCTGGGTTATACTCTCGAAGGGATGTGAGCTCAGAAACTATCAGTCATCGTCGACGCCATTGGTACATAAAAGTCCCTTCCTTCACTATAAGAGTCCTCAATACTCAAGCAGCCAACAAGTGATTTATACCCATACTTCTCTTTTCTTTTTGTATAGACTTCACCAAATGTGGGATTGATAATCCAATCTGCTAAGAAATAAATATATATATATATATATATATATATATATATATATATATATATATACACACATACACTCCTCGGCAAAAAAGAAAAGAAACAAAATGGGCCAAGCAAAATATTAAGCTTTTAATAGTCTTAATAACAAACACATAATTAACAAGAATTAAACAAATAAATACAACTGCATAGTAAGGGATAGATTTTCCCTTTAAATGCTTACGCCTTTTGGGAAAACTTGGACAGCTTTTTATTCATTTTATATTTACTTTATTTTTTATTTTGTACATCCAGACATGTGTTCATTACAATTTTTACATCAAACATTTTAATCATCATGATTTACCTTGGTGTACACACAGATTTTATAAGTGAATTTCCTTGTTTCTAGATTTTCCTCCAAACAATTCTCTGGTGGCACAGGAGTCGGGTCTCAGGAATACATTTAATTCTTGCTCATTTTCTGAGTAATGATTTGGGGTTAAAGACAATTTAAAGTGTAATATTTTGCCATTTTGGGCTTGGCCCTTTTTTTTTTTTTTTTGCACAGGATCCTATATGTTATATGTATGGATGTAAGTGAATACAAAAAACATTATTCATTTAAAGTGATTCATTAAACAGTGCACAGATACAGGTACAAATAGGAGACACACCATTTGTTTGAATGATTAAAAAAAAAAAAACCTAATGTTGTGGTAACCAGTAAATATTGAGACTCACACTTTAGAGAACCTGGATGTGTAAGCACGTCATCATTGGTAAAGTGTAACACTTCAATCCTTCTATTCAATAATATTAAATGTTCTAGCTTATGAGTCAACAGAAACAAGTGAAGGGACACAAAAGTTGCTGAAACACTTTTTTTTTTAAATTGTGATTGTGAATAACAAAAACTTGTGACATGTCACTAATGATGTTCAGACCTCAGGTTCAGGCCATGCTGAAAGACAAACCGGTAACAGCATCTCAAATTCATTAATTTTCCAATTCAATTCTTATACCAAAATGTACAAAATAATATCAAACAATACAGTTTGTAAAGGAAAAT
Source organism: Noturus placidus (assembly GCA_022414735.1). NCBI lineage: Eukaryota > Metazoa > Chordata > Actinopteri > Siluriformes > Ictaluridae > Noturus > Noturus placidus. The sequence continues at coordinate 105,797 of JAFFST010047749.1, forward strand.
GGCACATGATTTTCAGCTATATTGCCTAAATAACAAAAGATTAGCAGTGTATCCTGTAGCGCCGCTGAGAAAAAAAAATCATCAGTATTTACTTTTCATTCTTTTCAACAAATCATGAAATGTGACTTATTTAAAAACAAAATCATTAATTATTTAAATTATTAAAAGGATTTGCTGTTTTATGTTTTTTTAGCCATAAAAAAAAAAAAATTAATCTGGACTCAAACTCAAAATCAGGGTGTGATTTAATAAAAATCAAAAAACATTGATTCAAAACCATAAAACATATTCTGCCAGGCAATCTATTGTATTGTAGTGTTTCCAAATAACCCAATGGGTGAATTAATGGTTTCCACAATGAGAATTAGTTTACACGTGCGGGAAATTGAAACGCACTATTCAACAGTTAGTATCATGCTTTGCCACGCAGAACCGAAGCGACTCTTCAAATGTGTCAATTGTTATAACGGTGTGATGTCATATAATACGTTGTTTTATTACGAACCATTTTGAACACGCCATGATAAACCGCAAACTGAACACGAAGCACCATGAAGAATCATGAAGAATGATTTACAGGATTGAAATGTAGACTGTAAGCTCATGGATTTGGAGTCCAGCCACGTTCTATTAGGGAGCACTGTTACGTCCTCAACAATGTCTCCAACATCATAAGATCCGTAGCGAGCACTCAGCACAGCACAATGTGGCCATGTAAAATAAAAAGAATCATTCCAGAGGATTTGATCTTCTCCTGCTAGAACACAACTGTTTCACTGTTTTAAAACCTCGAGGCTGTGAAAGTACAAAAATCACTGTTGTATTATTCTGAATCAGTTTGGTTGTCTGGTTCAGACATGTTCAGCTGCTTTTCTCTCTCCAGGTGGATCTCTCGAACGGTGAGGATGCGTGAGAGCATGCTCTCCAGCTCCCCGTCATCCAGTGACATGTGGGAAAACCACAAGGGGCTGTTGGGGACACACGAGCGCTCGGGACGCAGGTAAAAAACAGATGTGCGTTGCTTTACAATGCCTGAGCTGGAAGGATCAAAAGACTTGTGTTAGACTGCAATGTAACATGACAACTATAACTTGTTCTAATATTTTCAAATTAGAAAATGAGAGAAAAGTAAGAAAGAAGGAATGAAAGGAGGAAATTCATTGAAAGTATCAAGAATGTATAACGATAAATGGCAGGTTGTTTTTTTAGTTATAATACTGGGCAAGGGACAGTTGTAGAAAACAAATCTCAGTATGAAAATATAAATGTAAGTAGTAAAGAATAGTGTTTGATTCCTCCTATTCCACACAAGTTGCCAAAGATTATGATGATTATTATAGAACAATCTTTAATAAATTGTGGAATTCTGTGAAACAAGTCAGCTCCTGTTATCACTTACATTATAGCAACTACAATGATCATTTCCTTACTCTATTTTTCCCCACTATTTCTAGAGCACTGGTCACCAACCCTCTTCCTTGAGATCCACCTTCCTGCAGGTTTAATCTCCAAACATCTTACACACCTGTTTTGATTGATCAATAACTTCTTAAGGCAATGATTATATGGTCAGATGGCATGATTATGGCTGGAGCTAAAGTCTGCAGATCTCCAGGAACAGGGTTGGTGACGACTGCTCTAGTGCTTGTTATGTTACAGAGAACCCATAAAATGTAGTCTTCGGTCCTGAAGACTTTCTAGGAATGGAAATCTTACTGAATGTTACAAAGCACTGACACTGGAGACTCCTTCCCTAAATGCTAATTAAACATCTCACTACAGAACATTTTACCATATCATTAATGATACTTTGTTAAAGCACTCCAACTAGTCAGTGATTATTTTCCTCACAATGCCACACTTAGTCATGTATTATTTCTTACTCATGAGTCAGTGTTACAAAATATAGAATTATAAGCACTGAATTATGAATACAGCATCCCCAAGATCACTGCCATACCATTTGGAGAGATAGAATTCATAGAGTCTAACAGGACAGCGGAGAGGGTTTTCTACATTCTCCTGCATCTCCAGAACCACTCCTTCCTCCTCTTCATCTTCCTTTTTTCTCTTGGCAGGGACACCATCTATATCTTCATTCGCTGAAAGAAATGAAAGTACAAATGATGTAATACAAATATGAGGGGTTAAGAGTAAATTAAATGTCATTGGAGTTTTCATCAATCCTTCAGGCAAACACAAACCTGCATTTTTGTTTTCTTTGTGCACAGGAGGGTAGAAGCGGAGGCAGGACATCTTGGTCCCATTGCTGTGTGACCGAGTGCAACGCATGATGTGGGCGAAGGAAAGGCGCCGGTGTTGTGCTACAGTCTTAAAGTTGAAGAACTTGGTACAGAAGTAAAGCAGGGTGTTGAGGAGCACGCTCGGGGAGAAAGCGCCCAACTGCTTACACCCCCATAGATACTCTTCTTCCACTCGAGAGTGCACGTAGCCTGTGCGCGCATACACACACACACACACCAGAACAACATTTTAAATTTTAATTCAAATTTAGCTATAAAATTAGTCAAATTGCACCTGATTCTTTTTTTGTGCAACTTTTGAAAAATTTAAAGTGAAGAGAAAAGGATCTCTAAAGTCTAATCAGTGCTTTAATTATTTGATTCAGGACATACTGTATATTTTCAGAAATTATATCTTAGTAATACAAATTGTATGTATGTATCTCACCACTTGGAAGTATACTGGGTTTCCAGTCTTTCAGTAAACTCGACATAGTTTGACTGAATTTGGTGTAGAACATGTCAGCAAAGATGTTCTCCATTCTGCTGTTTTCAAAAAGGTGCTGCACAAGAATGAAAAGGGGGAAAATCCTTTATTTATTTAAAGTACTCTATTTTTAGACAAATGTCTTAAATTATTGTGCTTTATATTTTGAATAAACCATTTGAATACAGTTCATTACCTGCTGAATGCCTAAGCAGAGGTAATAGATGCTGTCTGGACTGTACTTTTCTCCATTAGGGCGGCAAACTTCATTGATGAACTTGCAGAGGCCGTAACTTAGCTCAGCCGTGCTGCACTTTAACAGGTCCTCCTTGATCATAATGTGCCGTGCTGGTTGAGTAAATCAGAGTTTAGATAGCCAGACGTAAAAATAAATAAATAAATAAATATATATATATGTATGAAAGTTGTTAATAATGTAAATATGTAAGTAGGTAAATAAGTACGTATTTAAATAAGTAAGTAAATAGGTAAATTAGTAAGTACATAAGTAAACAGGTAAGTAGGTAAATTAGCAAGTAATTGGGTAAATACGTACGCGAGTAAGATAAGTAGATAAACACGTATGTAAGTGGGTATATACGTATGCAAGTAAGCAGATAAGTGGGTAAATAGTATGTAAGTAGGTATATACGTATGCAAGTAAGCAGATAAGCAGGTAAATTAGTAAGTGAGTAAATAAGTATGTAAGTAAGCAGTTAAGTGAGTAAATACATATGCAAGTAAGCAGGTAAATAGGTAAATTACTAAGTTAATAAGTAAGTAGAAACAAGTCAACAGTGACTCACAGCCAAATTTGGGCATCTCCAGATTAGGCTGCGTTTCCCTCCAGCGTACCCAGTTCTTCCATGCCTGAACGCCATATTTGTTGTACACTTTGGTCGGATGCTTAACATCAGCTGCTGATGACTGAGCTGCTTCTGTACGTTTACGGGCCTGCATTTACACACACCATGGGGTAAATTGGGTATAAGGCAGATTTTGATACTTGGTTGTAAGTACAATGAATGGACAATTTTGTATCAAGTATGATCATGATAAAGAAGCATGATGCTGACTGATGTTCATACTCGTTTTTTCGGAGAGAAACAATCACGGTTCTTCTTGCGTATTTTTGGCCTGGTGGTGGTTACGATCTTTTCCTCCTGTGTGTGGTGTTCCAAATGCTCAAAGCACTCTGCCAATCACAAATAAAATAAGGTCAACCCAAGGCAGCTCAGCAAGTACACTACATGAAATATACCGTATTTTCCACACTATAAGGCGCAGTCTCAATTACGAAATCTATTTCTGTACTTGACCAATACATAAGGTGCACCATGTTATAGGGCACATACGGTTGTTACGCCAACCAAAGTCGCACAATATTTTTACAGATTTTGGAACTCAGTCCAGACATAAGGCGCACTGGATTATTAGGCGCACGGCCGATTTTTGAGAAAATTTAAGGCTTTTAGGTGCGCCTTATAGTGCGGAAAATACGGTAACTGAACGTTATGCTCTTCACAGCTCTCACCGACTGGAAAATCTGCCTCAAGGTCCATTTGTGGTTCTTCTGGGGGTGGGCTGGGAGACTGTGGTGCCTGTCTGGATGGAGCCGCTTTTTCAGACTCCGAGCTACGTCCCCATCGGGAGGCACTCGAGATGCTGTCATCAACCCAACTTAGGTGGCTGGAGAGGGCTTCCAAATCGAAATCTTCGATAAAATTATCATCCTGGTCTGAGTGGAAAAGCAAAACAAAACAAACCACCATGCATTAACCAGAGTGGAATGAATCAGACAGCAGTGAGCCATTTAAACCTTTAATAGTTTGTGCAGTTTGTAGTGACAATTTTTACAAGCAAACAGCAAATACAGACCATAAGTAGTGACGCCAGACTCTACAGACTCTCCTAGAATTGGTCATGATTTTTAGCATATGAAATATGCACAAAAAGCAATGATAATTTTGTTTACTTTTTTTTTTTTTTTTTTAAATACAATGGTCTGTCATAATACTCTATTCTGATTGGCTGGAAGGTGTGTGTTAAAACCATATACACCAGAGGTAGTACCGGTCAGTTTAATAATCATTAATTCGCTTATTTAATAAATGAATATGCTGCCTATAAACAACCTTAACTATAGTAACCATTTACATAACTCACAGCTTCATTATTAGGAGAGATGCGGCACAGATGCAGGTAATTCACACATGCACAATTTCTCTCTAATAGCTATTTATTATAATTCATTCAACTAAATATAATCTTAATCACACTACTTTAGGTGGAATTCTAGATCTAAGGCCCTGGATATAAAATCAATGTCATGAAAATGTGCTTTTTGTGCATGCACCTCCTTGGGAGACAGCTTTGTCCTTCTCACTGTCCTCCGCCACCATCTCTGCCATCATGATCAGGTCAGCCTCCAGCGGATTGTCTGGAATTCTCTCTTTGATCTTCTGAATTGTCTCCACTATTCGTTCAGCGCTGTCCAGAGTAGTGGGCAGAAACATGGGCACTGGCACCTGCAGTGAGCACAGAAACCAGTGATATTACATTAATGAACGTAATCAGTTTTGTATATACAAGACAGTGGGCAGCATTTTAACCAAAAACTAATTCTTGACAATCATTTGTTCAAACTATCTTAAATCACATCAATTCTAGTGTGTTAAGCCAATGACAATCATTTTTTAACAGGATGGTAATTTATCTATCAGATAAAAGGAGCTGACTATAAGATATGGTATTGTCATTTTGAAGTGTCCATTTTATATTTCAGTGCCTTGAATAAGTATTCACCCCTCTGAACAATCCTGGCATTAAAATGTGGGTTTGTACCATTTGATTTGCACATTTAATATTACCAAGGTGCAAAATGTTTTTCTGACCAATTGCTCTCCTTACATGGTCACTGACTTTTGGTGGACAGCCTGATCTAGGCAAAGGTGTGTTTGAGCCATATACCTTCCATAAGGTACACCATGGTATATTGTAACTTTTCCTGGACTTATCTGAATAGCTCCTTGGTCTTTGTGATGCTGTTTGGTAAGGTATGTTCTTTACCAAACTCTTGAGCCCTCCAGGGACAGGTATATTTACAGTAATTCACAAAAGTGAGTACACCCCTCACATTTTTGTAAATATTTGATTATAACTTTTCATGTGACAACACTGAAGAAATTAAACTTTGCTCCACCTTCTGTTTGAGGTGCTCAATAGGGTTTAGGTCTGGAGACATGCTTGGCCAGTCCATCACCTTCACTCTCAGCTTCTTTAGCAAGGAGGTGTGTTTGGGGTCGTTATCATGCTGCAAATACTGCATACTGATCATGCTCTGCTTCAGAATGTCACAGTACATGTTGGCATTCATGGTCCCTCAATGAACTATAGCTCACCAGTTCCGGCAGCCCTCATGCAGCCCCAGACCATGACACTCCCACCACCATGTTTGACTGTAGGCAAGACACACTTGTCTTTGTACTCCTCACCTGGTTCCCGCCAAACACGCTTGACACCATCTGAACCAAATACGTTTATCTTGGTCTCATCAGACCACAGAACATGGTTCCAGTAATCAATGTCCTTAGTCTGATTGTCTTCAGCAAACTGTTTGCGGGCTTTTGCGGTTCTTGGCAATCTTCTTATAGCCTAGGCCATCTTTATGTAGAGCAACAATTCTTTTTTCAGATCCTCAGAGTTCTTTGCCATGAGGTGCCATGTTGAACTTCCAGTGACCAGTATGAGGGAGTGTGAGAGCGATGACACCAAATTTAACACACCTGCTACCCATTCACTCCTGAGACCTTGTAACACTAACAAGTCACATGACACCAGGGAGGGAAAATAGCTAATTGGGCCCAATTTGGACATTTTCACTTAGGGGTGTACTCACTTTTGTTGCCAGTGGTTTAGACATTAATGGCTGTGTTGAGTTATTTTGAGGGGATTTACACCGTTTACACAAGCTGTACACTCACTACTTTACATTGTAGCAAAGTTTCATTTCTGTGTATATATTTAATGGCACTTCATTCAATTATGGGACTTCTGTTGACATCTGGTTGCACTTTAATTTAAGGTTTTCACAGCAACAGAGATACTAAAAGTAAAACGTAAGTATTTTTTTTAAGTTTTTTTTTTTTTTAAAGAATTGTGCAAACAACATAGTTTGTTTTCATTCTACTAAAATATTTACTAGGACTATTGTGTAGATCCATTACATGTATTCCCAAATGTGTCCTCAATTCAAAGTTGTAACAGTACAAAAAATAGCAAAATACAAGGGTGTGAATACTTACACAAGGCACTGTGTATATATAGTTGAATACCAGTACATCATACAGAAATAAATTGGACTGAATGGAGTTACGAAAAAGTAATTAGGTTCATTGATCTATACTGGACAGGAAACAGCTCACCGGAAAAGGAAGTCCAAAAGGTTGTGGTGTGTACTGTGTGTAGAGGTTCATAGGCACAGGAACAAACACCGGTACTGGTAAGGGTAACACTATAACTTTAGGTGGGGTTTCATCTGTGGACAGATTTGTGAACATGACTTGTACATTCGCACTGAATCATTAAACGTTTATGCATACGAGTCAAGGTTTCCCAAACTGGTCCTCAGGGACAAGAGATGAACAATCAAGAACATCTGTAACAAATACCTGTAACAGGTGTGTTTGGAGCTGGGAGAAAGCAAAACTGTACCCAAGGACAGGTTTGGCAAACATGGATATAGTTACTGACATACGTTACTCATCTCTGTGGGATCCGCAAGGTGATCTACTCAGTACCTGTTTGTGTGGTAATATCAGAAGTGTTGGGTTTGCAGGACGTGCCCTTGTTCTGGTTCATTGGTTTGCAGAGCAGAGCTTTGTTCTTCAGGATTCTCGGGGGAGCAGACGGCGGTTTCACACTATCTGTCTGTGTGCTGGCCTACAAATAACAAGATATTTTATTTAAATCAACTACCGAAAACTAACACTCATTTTACTAAATTAAGCTATTATGCAAGAACATATGAGTTAAAACTGATTACTATCTAGATATCTTTTTTGCTAACTATTTACTCAAAACAGCCCTGTAATGAAAGTCTTGACTGTGCATGGCCATTAGCTGCGTTTACATGGACAACAATAATCCACTCTTAATCCGATTAAGACCATACTTTGATTTAGAAAAGTACCATGTAAACAGCAATTTATACTTACCTTAATCTAATTAAGATCATAATCGAATTAAGACAGGTGGAGTACTCCGCTTTTAGTCGCATTAGGGATGTGTATTACAGACATGTAAACACCTTAATCACATTATGAATGTCAGGTGAGTTTTCACCACATTTTGCGACAGGACACGATCACACTCGGCTGTTCTCAACATTTACGGCGAACAAGAGTTCGGCTGCGTCCCAAACCGCATACTTGACTACTATAGACTTGTAGTGGGGAAAAATACATGTATCTCGGCTACTATATAGCGGTAAGTACGCTGTTTGAGACGCAGCCCACGGCTTCAAGCAGCTGTCTATTAGCACGTACAGCATGACAAATAATTAACTTAAAGTGTTCATAAAAAAATAAAAATAAGCACCAAAAACTGTATACGGTACCATAACAAAGACAGAGTGTATGTTGATACGTGAAATTCTGGAGGGACGTCAGACGGCGGTGACGTAATGACGTGGGCTGTTAATCTAATTATGTTCCAAAACATGTAAAACAGGAACATGACAGGAGTATTCTAAAAGCGACTCATGTAAACACCTTAATGACATTATCTTAATCAGAGTAAGGTCAATAATTAGATTACTGCTGTCCATGTAAATGTAGTCACTGTTGCAGCAGCTTCTCAAACATCTTGACCCAACAACACGTGGATGCCCCATTTCTATTTCATGCTGTACTGCTGCACCTCAAACACTGATGACAAGAAACTTGAGTCATGTTCCTCTAAATCAGTTATCACGAATTCCTTGAGATCTAACTTCCTGCAGGTTTCATCTCCAACCAAAATCTTAGTACAGAAGATATGAACCACTACTGTTTGTGCAAGCTGAAGCTCATTTTACACTACACAGGGTGAGAGCACCGCAGAGTACCCACTTCCAATGCGTCCATGGTATTGCTGTCCATGGTACCTAACCACACACTTCAGTCCAATTTAACACAATTTAAATAATTAGCTAGCGTTCATATTCTGATACTGCCACTTACATGTCCTAATAGCTTCACAGCAGTAGGGATGGTTCCTGAAAAGTAAACGTTCATATAAGTGGACAGTGCAAAAAAATGTTTTAAATCAATTCATTAATTCAGTAAAAGGCCAAAATGTTGGCCTACCAGAGGTTGAAAAGTTACAGTATCAATTAAGAGAATACACAATGAAGGTTCATGTATTTTTAATACAACTGTATATTTTGATAATCAAATATGATACTATGCAGTATTGGACACAGCCTTGTTTAGTTGTCATGGTTGCCTGGAAAGTTGTGTTGGCTAAAATACTATAATACTTTTATTTTGTGTTACAATATGCTGTTTTGGACATGGCCCAAGCGCATGGTAGTCTTTTGAGTGTCATCTTTTCAAATAATCTCTTCAGAATAGTCACATAATAGGTGAAGAATTATAAATGCACAATCATTTACAACAATTACAGTTTTATTATGATTTTTTGAGAAATCATTTGAATGATGCCAAAATGTGAGAGAAAAAAATTACCTTGCAATGCTGCACTTCCCAGGACACTAGGTTGTCCATTGGTAGCACTGGACAGAGATAGAACATTGGCGATAACAGGTGTGGCCTCTTTTGGAGCCAGTGATGGGAGAGTTATGTTGGAAACAGTGGAATGGGGCGCAGGTGCTATGGAGACCAGCACTGTCGATGTTAGATAAAACAATGTGATGTAAGAAAGTGTTCAATGAAAGGTAGTTGTGATTTATTTCACTTAACTGGTCCATTTTGGATTCAAAATGGCCTCTCTATCTGAAAATGTGTACAGTTGAGTTTAGATACGACTTGTATACGATCTACAAAATGTTAATAATTTAAAATCAATAAGAGGGATCATTAAAATTGCATGTTTGTTATTTAGTGCTGCCCTGAATAAGCTATTTCACATAACAGATGTTTAAATATAGTCCAAAAGACACAATAATAACTGCAGTTACACAAATGAACCAATTAAAAAGTCCACACATGCTTGATTATTAATAATGTGTCGTTACCTGGCTGATCAACGACTGTGTTTATGTTTTGTGATAGTTGTTCATGAGCTCCTTGTTTGTTCTGTTCTACTGTTCTTAAGAAAAATCCTCCAGGTCCTGACAAAATAATAACAATTTACACCAATCATCACTGTTCAAAAGTTTGCATCCCCCCCCTGCAAAAGTTGTGAACGAATCACTCAGTCGTTCTCAGTGTGAAAAGACGAATCTCAACATCATATAGCCGCTGTCTAAATGCGGTCAAATATGCAGAAGATGCTGGAAAAGTAAAGAATGTGCAGGACCTGTAGGATTTTTCTGAAGAACAGTGGGCAGTTTAACTGCTCAGGACAAACAAGACACTCATGAACAACTCACACAAAACATAAACACAGTCCCTGATCATCCCGGTAATGACACATTAACTTTTTGAACTGTCACAGTACCTCATTAGCATTTGAACTGTAATAAATTCCGTTATTACTGTTGCAATTTTTATGATCTCTGATTTTATTTTTTAAATTATAAACATTTCACAGATTCTGCAAGAAACTAAGTACACAATATAATGCAGTATGTAGTCTTTCACCAAAAAACCCCAAAACCCTATTGTTTACACGTTTTATTACTGAACAACCTGGTTGTTAGCACAGCAGTGCTAAATTCTCACTCTTTAGTTTTCTACTAGCTCACAAAACGAAGATACGCAAATTCAAAGATTAAAGTTCTCCTAGATAAAGTAACCTGAAATGCATCTTTCATATCCTGCGCCCTTTCCCCTTCAGTGAATTGTCATTTCTGTTGAGTAAATTATATTCGCTTTTAATCCGAACTCTTAGTATCCAGGTCTCCGGTATCGCTGTAGCAAAGGGTCAAAAATAGTAAATGCCAACGGCTAAACCATAGGTGTCCGTTTTGCTGTATGTAATTATTCACATATTGGTTTTGCTTTTTGGAAAGGATCTGTTTAAATGGAACTTGTCTTACCTTGGGATTTGGCACCAGTTACAGGAGAGGCTGTCATGCATGCTTCCTTGCTACAGAAGTGCATCAAACATCTCAGATTACAGAAGTGCTTAATTTCATTCAGCCATTTTACTGACTCGGTCATCTTCCTGGCCCGCTTGCACATGCTGCATTTGGCCACCTGTGTGTTGTAGAGATACATTTCCATTCCCTTTTAACATTTTAACATGTGACATTTTAACATATCTTCTTCTCTGAGCAGGACACTAGACAAAAAGAAAATATTCTGGGATTTTTACCTCACAGAATAACAAGGTGTATTGGGACAGGCATTCATTCCCACAGAACTCCTCTTGTTTACCAGAAAAGATGCTGGTCATTACAGACTGAGAAGTGCTGCTGCAGTAGAGGCAGTTGCGACAGTGCTTCTTTCCCCAGCGTTTGGCAAGGTCATGCTTGTACAGAAGTTTGCAGCCTGTGGATTAATTGGAGACAATTCAATTTGTGTGGCAAGCCTGCACAATAAACATGGGAAGACTAGATGATGGTGCATCATCAAGGGAAAAAAGCAGACATATTACTAATCTTATGCTATACAAATTAATGCTATGACAGGCCATCCAGCATTACAAGGAGTTTTTTTTGTGATTGTTGCAGTCAAAAATGCTTGATTTTTCTGTAGTTTTTTTTTTTTTTTTTTAGTTTTTTGTGCTTTTTGCATAAATCTACGTGAATTGTCTTTCACATTAATGTTTGTTGGTAAATGAGACCTTTTAGCTGTAGTCATGTTCAACGGAGTGGATGATACGACCAAAATATTCTCAAAACTTCCAGCATTACAAAATTATGTTTTGCATTAGAAAATATACATACAAATATACATATTACGATTCATATATTATACATACTCCACATGGGGAAAAGGGGGGGGGATTTTAAATTATAAAAAATATTTATATATTTAACTTTGAAAAAGAGAGAATCTACAAGATCTATAAAAAAAAAACCTTTTCTTATTAAGTACAAGTTGATTTTAACATCAACTACTTCCACTCAGTTTGTAATTACTTTACAATATATATATATACAGTGGTCTGCAAAAGTTTGGGCAACCTTGTTTATTTCAATGATTTTCCTTCATAAATCGTTGGTTCTTAGGATTAAAAAAAATCAGTTAAATATATCATATAGGAGACAAACACAGTGATATTTGAGAAGTGAAACGAACTTTATACCATTTACAGGAAGTGTGCAATAATTCTTTAAACAAAATTAGGCATGTGCATAAATT
>JAFFST010047750.1:20289-34869 GCA_022414735.1 Noturus placidus
AGCAGTGAAATACACGTGTGTCACTATTTTTCCTACTGTACTTCGTATTTTTTTTCATAATAATTTTTTACGTAACCCCCGCGAAAAACGAGGGATCACTGTATATCCAGCATGCACCGCGCGTGGAAGAAAATGAAGTCGGCAGCTGCTTACCGTAGTTGCGAGACCTGTTGTGGCTCAATATTGGTCCATATATAAGGCGCACCGGATTATAAGGCTCACTGTCGGCTTTTGAGATAATTTGAGTTTTTTAGGTGCGCCTTATAGTGCGGAAAATACGGTAATATAACCATCCACATTGTGACAACAGTCTCACTTCCAAAAGTCCATTAAGCTAGATAGAATAATACTGCTGGGGAAAACAGAGTAAATATTCTATGACTATACCAGCTCTTTCTTGTCCATAAACATTTCTTCATTTCCCCACTCACAATTTAAGGTCAATAAACTGTCCATTAGTTTCCATTTACTACTTTACCTGCAACAATTGTTTCATGTTATTCTGTTACATACACCTTCTCAGTAAATCTGTATAGAATGTATGATGAATACAGTTGCAATCAAAATGATTCAACCCCCAATGCAAATCAGGTTTCTAGTCAAAATTTACAGACTTTCGGCTGTTTTTCAATGAACAAATCAAATGAAAGCAATTGAAATAGTTCAAAACAATGAATGTTTCAAGTGGTTTCCCCAAATTCAACTGAAAATGCAACTTATAATTACTTCATGGCAAGCATATTTAGTACTTAGTAGAATGCTGCTCTGCTGTTATGACCTGCTGCAAATGAGATTCATAGCCAGACTCCAGCTTCTGGCTGCCTTCCTGAGGAATCTTAGCCCATTCCTCATGAGAAAAGGCCTCCAGTTCAGTAATATGCTTGCAACTGCTATCTTCAAATCCCACCAGAGCTTTTCCATGGGATTCAAGTCAGGTGACTGTGATGGCCCTGTTGAATCTTCCGGGATTTTGTAACCAAGCCATGTTGTAATTTGAGGTATGCTTGGGATCATTGTCTTCTTCGAAGGACACCCAAGCTTGGCATGACATTTTCTCCTAGGATTTTCTGAGACTTAAATGAATCCATATTTCCTTCCACACGCTGCAGGTTTCCAGTGCCAGAGGATGCAACGCAGCCCCAAAGCATCACAAAACCACCACCATGCTTGACTGTGAACAGAATGTTCTTTCTTCATTCTTCTTTCTCCAGACATACCACAAATCCATCATGCTGAAAAGTTCCAGCTTTGTTTTGTTGCTCCACAGAACAGAATCCCAAAACCTCTGTGGTTTAATTATTTTATGTTGAACCAACTTTTCTTGGTGGTGTACGTCTTGGAGTTCTGGCATGGAAACCTTCCGTGTTTAGTACGTACTTTACTGTGCTCACTGAAACCTCAGTGCCTGTTGGCACCAAGTCTTGTTGCAGGTCTTTTGCAGTCACTCGATGTTTTTTTACAACCTTTCTTCTCAGAAATCTGAATGCAGCTGTTCATAGCTTTCCTTTTCTGCCAGGTAGTGTTCACGCAACCATCTCCTAGCCAGTTCAGGTATTTCTTGTGTTCCTGCTCAAGCACACCTGGTGCAACTAAAGGAGCCCTTGACTAGTGTCAGTGCTTGAGACTACACCTGTTTTGCATATTTCTGTTGTTGTGAGGGATTCTTTTCAGGGGTTTGAATAATTTGGAGACTGGAGAAGTCAATATAACCACTTGAAGCATTCATTGGGTTGAACTATTTCAATTACTTTTGTTTGATTTCTTAAATTCAAACAGTTGAATGTCTGTTAATTTTGACAATAAACCTGCTTTGAACCTGATCTATGTGGATACAAATACAGATATGAATAAGAGACATACTATTTTTTTTTAGAAAGCTAGCCAGAAAGGTTTTACAGGTCATATGGTTGAAACTACATGTGCACATCAAGACTGGAATACTGCAGACAAAAAAATAAAATATGAGTGGTAGGTTTTAACTTATATGTGGATGTGAACTGTCAGATATGAAGCTCAATAAAGAACAAGTTCATTAACACAAATGTGTGCTGGTACATCACTAGTCCGTGTTGCGGTGGTTTACATTAGGCTACTAGCTTGCATATATTTAGCGAAATAGAGCAAAAATAAATTTGCAAGCAAAATAAAAAAAGTTCCAGCTTTGTGCAGGCCAATAGTGCAGGCATTTTTTTTTTTCAGTATTTCAGCATAGTGCTTTACATTTTTAGTAATTCTTGTAAATTAACAAATGAATCCTTTCAGTTTACGTCATGCCCACTTCAGGTATACAGTATCTCACAAAAGTGAGTACATCCCTCACATTTTTGTAAATATTTGATTATAACTTTTCATGTGACAACACTGAAGAAATGACACTTTGCTACAATGTAAAGTAGTGAGTGTACAGCTTGTGTAACAGTGTAAATTTGCTGTCTCTAACGAAGCCATAATTACTGGTCATATGCAACATCAAAAGGGTCTCTGAATGTAACTACTTCCACACTACACTGATCAGTGTAGGAGCTGAGGAGCGTTTGTAGACCTGGTGGGAGATGTGCCAGCGTCTTGCGCCAAGGGGCCTCAAAGTAGATTGGCAGCTGAAGAACGGGCCTTAGGGCCCCTTTACGTCCGCTCTGTGCCAGACCCATGTAGATGAACCTAGCCATAGATCCCCTTAACTCCTTCTCCTCCTTTTTTATGCTTCTTAATTACTACAAGTATACAGTATATAGCTTTGAACCCTAACTACTTTGATTACACGTTGATTAACTTTGTACCCCTAAATAGTGATTATTACTACTACTGTTGTTAGTATGAGTGGCTAATACGAGTAAATATTTGATTGTATCTACATGTGTCTATCTTTCTCAACTGGGCCTATCAGCCCTCAGTTTTATATTTGTTGGCACAGTGCAGTGTGTTGCTTCTCCCCAAAAATCAAATCTTGCACTCAGGGGTGGGTGAAAAACCTCTAAGGAGGAAAAATTCCCACCAATTTTTGCCCAATTTTGGTGAGCATTGTCAGGATTTTCAACGAATGCTGCTGAGACTGCTCTTTGGACGGACTACAGATCAAAAAATCAAGCCGTATTACAACACAGTACTTTGATATTCCAGGGCTGGGAGATCTCGAGCTAGTTCCTGATTAAATATTGACGTGCTCTCACAGTATCCCTGTGGGAGTATAGTGTATGTATATTGTTACCCTTCATACGTAACCGCAAACAGATACTGAAAATCTGTGTCGAGGGGTACACTAAAAAAAACAGAGCACGGGTCTACCGTGTACCACTTAGCCCCTTCAGTTATGAGTCCCACCCGCCCAGTGAATTCTCAATAAAATTACATACTACTCATACTAGGTCTTCCTTGTGTTTATTTCATGTCTATTTTATTTCCAACACTGGTAGTACACCCTGCATGGCAATAAGAGCTGCTTCCTGGTGGGCTTCACATAAAAGAGCCAATCATAGCCAGTGAGGCCTTTTAGCCAGTCATTCTGCTCATCATCTTTGACGTTGCTTGTACAGGATCTAGAATATTGCCTGAAATATGTAGAATGCCATGGAAAAATATGTAGCTTTTTCTTTCTACTCAAATCTCACACTCTTGATGGATTTATTAGGCCACAGTAAATAACTAGCCCAGGAAAATCTTCAGTCTAGTTACAGGACTCCATGGTATCTAGATACCCTTCTGCTTATACTCAGCATACATGTTTGTATTGTTGCAGAGACTAGAAAAAAGAAAAAAAAAACCTAGAATAGCTCTAGAGAATATTGTGCCACCTGTCCTGTTCAAGTTCTGTTGTAGGTGCAGGCACACTGGCTCTCCTAATGGCTCAAATGAGTAACACACGAGTGACCCCTCTTCTCCGACTTCTCTGGGGGTAGATGGAGCTGTCAGTTTTGCAGTGGAAACCTCCATGTGAGTGGTAGGGGAGAAGGCCTCAGAAGAAGTGTGAGGATGATCAGGAACATTTTCTTCTTCTTTCTAATAATAACTGATCATGAATACAAAGTACAATAAGTACCCAAAATCACCCATAGTAAATGCTAAGTTGGCTTTTATATTTACAAAATAACAATATTAATTCTAGATTTCTATTTGGGTATCAAAGAACCCATGCTGTCGATTATTATTAGAAAAAATGCTGTGCCATGCTACTTGTAAAAACAATTACTGCCATGCCACATGAAAAAAAAAACCCTAATATTAATAAAATATTACCAATAAAAATAATTTACGTACTTTTCAAGGACCATGTTTACTCCATGATTCTCCTCGGCTCAATCTACGCTGTCTTGCTCCAAATAAAAACTCCAATTCCTTGCCAGAGTCAATGGGGCAGTCACACTAGGCTTTAGCGCTCCATTGACTTCAATTCAAACATGTCTGAAAATCATATCACATGAAGATGTGTGGCCAATAGATGATCATGACACCACTGCATAACCTTTTTATTTAAAAAAATAAAATAAAAAATGGAAATACTAATTTTAGCGATATTGAGCTATCATGTACTTCACAACACAGCTTTGTAAGATTATAAAAACACTTTCAAAAGAAAGTCTGCCTGGTTTTCACGGATGATGTCATATCTTGTTCCCGTCCATATTTGCAGTGGTGACTGACAAAAATACGCATACTTATAGTATAGCCTATAGTGTGAATGCCCGCCATGACACTGCACACACAGAAAGCGAATCTTATAACAGACTTGCAGCTATAAAATAATTAATTTATTTATACTGATTGATAATGTCCGATAAGTCGATTTCCATTCTGCTGGCAGAATGGAAAGCCAGTGTACTGACAAAAAAAAAAGGCTTAAAATTGTTTATTTGTAAATGTTACTACTGAACAATAATGGTTTTAATAAGATAATGAAAAAACATATTAATGCAACAAATTATATTAATGAACTGAAATTAGCTGTTTTGACACAATCACTCCATGTAATGAGCATGTGGAGAAACTCTCCTCAATTTCTGATAGACGTCGTTCTGCAATCAGCAGTGCCATCAAAGAGACAATCTCCTAGATGAAAATTGATGGAGAACTTTTTCCAATAGCCAGTACCTTCTGAGACACAGAGTGTCAGCCACTTGTTCTTAATGAACTTGTTCATATCAGGTATTTCTTGATGTCAGGAATTTGTTTGACAAGTTTTTGTTTGACTAGAAAGTTTGAGTTGTTAAAAGCTCTAGCTCCTCAGCCATATGCATGGAAACGCATATTCTGATTTGGCATTATAATTCAAAATTTATGTACAACGTTTTGATCATATGTAACATTAAAAAAAAAAAAAAACTTTGCAACTATTTGAATTAACATGATTTCTGTTTTTTCATTACTTTATTAAAACCATTATTGCTCAATAGTTTCATTTACAAATGAACAATTTTAAAGGCATTTCTAATGCATAATAAGCACATCTTCAAAATTTCTGTCATGTAAAGGAGGTGAAGACAGAAGCTTGTGCAGGTTACATACTTTTTAAAACAAATACTACAAAGGGTAATGCAAAATCCACAAACTTAAACATGCAGAGGTTAGGTGATCAGGCAAACAGTCAAAACAAGGTTAGGCAGAGAGCCGAGGTCTTTAAACGAGAGCAAAGTCAAAACCAGAACAAGAAACACGATATAAAAGCTTGGTATAGACAAGGAGCTAGTCAACTGAGCATATAATTCACAAAGACATTTGCGAATGAACATGTGTGTGAACAGTCTCTGTAAAGGAGTGGTATGGGTGGTGCAATTGGCATCATGTGTCTCTAATTAAAATTCAGGTGATGGTGAACATATTTCTGTGTGTGTTTGGGAGTTGTACCCTTCGTCTGCCATGTTTGTAGTTCACGGAGCATTCTGGGAAATGGAGTTGCTGGTGTGCTGTGATATGACAATTTCTTATCCTTTCCGTTATGGAAACTGTATCCTATGCTTTCACTTTACATAAAGCCACCAATGATTTACCTATAAAGATTATTAATGGAACCACAAGACTGACTAATTGATATGTATTAATTGGTGTATAATGCATGTTTATCCTTCCTTCAGGGTCACAGGGGGACATGGAGCCTATCCCAGGGAGCATCATGCACAAGGCGGGGTACACCCTGGACATGGTAACAATCTATCGCAGGGCACTATATAATTATAATTTGGGCTATAATTCATTATAAGCATGGGCTTCATAGAAAGTATTACTGTTTTTTTTTTCTTAAAAAAAGCTGTGAAAAGTGATGGGAGAAAAGAAATTAGCAGTGATGGCGGAGAGCAAGAGAATGAGAAAGAGAGCTTTATAAAGGTATTGATCCTTGATGACTATACAAAAAATAGAAAGTCTTGTAGGAGCAATTAGTAAAACCAAATGACAAAGGATTCTATTCATGGGCTATTAATGGGCTGATTTGACTGATGCAGAACCTGAGCCTTCAGCTGACTCACCAGTTTAAACCCCATACTAAAGATAAAAATAATCTAACTAAAAGTATTTGAGGTTCACAATATAGCTTTAAAATAATTGATGGGGGGGGGGGGGGGGGGGTCAAGTGTGTGATCATTTTGGAATACTGTTGACATGATGCTAATTAGCTGTCATCAACTTATTCAATTTTTAACCTCTTCCAGATTGACTCATAACATTTCCAGTTGACTGGAACTTCTTAATTATTGCCCTGATGGTGGAAATGGGCATTTTCAATGCTTGTGCTATTTTCTTATAGCCACTTCCTATTTTGTGATACTCAACAACCTTTTGCCATACATCACAGCTATATTCCTTGGTCTTACTCATTGTTAGAGTACACCTGGTCACCAGTTGTAGTAAAAAAAAAAATAATTAAAAAAATCAGTGAGAATATACTCTAAATATATTCGTCTCATATGAATTTTAGGGGTGCCAGTAATTGCTGCACACCTATATTTAACAAAGATATTTTTATTGACAAGCCTGTGTTGTGTTTGCTATTGTTTGAGATCCATTAGACATTTTTGTTATTTTTTTTTAAACAAAAGATCAAAAGGTTAAAGACAATTCTTCACAGCCTTCTTTGCTCATATTTACAAAGGGTGCCAATATTAGTAGAGGGCACTGTATTTATATGGCTTTTAGGTTTTAGCTTCACCAGCCACTTCAATAGGAACACTTGTATCCCTGCTCATTCAAGCATTTATCCAATCAGCCAATCATCTGATTGCTGTGCAGTGCACAAAATCTTGAAGATAAAGCTCAACAGTTTCAGTTAATGTTCACATCAAACACCAGAATGGGGAAAATGCAGAGGAAAATGAAGTGACCCATTAGGAAAACTCCTGACCTTCCTTATAGCCAGTCCTCCTCTGCGTATATCCAATTGACCAAGATATCACAACTACCACACTTAGATCTTACAATCAATTAAAGCATTTTAAATTCTGTTATATTAAATCATTTTGGATCATTGAAAGGTATGCAGGCAAGGAGTGGTTTAGTAATACAGGAGCACATTAATAAATGGCTGTATAAAATGCTGTTGTGTGAACTTTAAAGGATGGTTTATAGGCCAGAATTAATAAATTGGGTGGCATGATGAGTTTAAGTGAAGTATATCAATTTTCCCTAATTTCCATCTTCTAAGAGTGGTGATGAGAGCCAGATAGGAAGGCTTTATAATGATGATGATGATGGCATTTGTCCTTGGCCACCCTTTAATTTTGATCTTAGGAAAACCTGGATTAACAAAAAATAAAATGGAAGTGTACCTGGTTTTATGCTGAGAATGTGTGTTGCCAAAGGATGAATGACTGAGGCAACAAAGACATAATATACACAAAAGGATCTGGACTGCTGAAGCACTTACAACCCTATACTCCCTTCTCTCAGGATTGATTAATCTCGCCACAAATCAGTGGACATAATGATTACATGGCGTTATCAATGCATGAAGAGCAGTGGCTCTGGCTATAGAACAGGGTCACAGAACTCTCCCTGAGCAGTAAAAGTAGCCAAAATTGCTGACATGCACATCCTGAAGCCAGTGCACTTTGACTCTGCTCATCTGCTGTGGTTTTGAAAACATGATTACATACATTAAGCTCCTGCTGGTATCATATGGAGGAGAGAGGGATACTGTTCGGCTAGTCAGACCAGAGGCAGCAGATATACTGCATTATTGGGACAGTATGAAACAGTCTGTTTGTTTCCAAAGTCTCTTAAATGCTGTAGTGAGGGTGTGTGTGTGATTGGAAGCAGCTGTGTGCAATTAGAACTCTGGGGAAGGTGAGCGCATGCGTGTGTGGGAAGTGTAGTTCTCAGAAGCCATGTTTGTAGTCAGCGGTGTCTCCTGGGAAACTGAGTCTTGGCATGGCTGTGATATGACAGAACCAATCACATTCACTGTCACGTACAAATGTAATTACCATACTGTCAACAATTTAATTATTCTGATAAACCCCAAATAAGGACTAACTGTTTCTGTAGGATTTTCTTCACATCTTCTTGGTTTCATCTGACTGCTGAAGCCATGGTACGCAAAGAGCTCACAAATCAGGGTCTCACTATCAAATATAATTGATAAGGAGAGAGGTACAAAAAAGAAATACTGTGGAACACTGTGAAGTCAATCATTAAAAAGTGGTGAAAATGGAGCATCATAGTCACATCACCAAGAACAGGACGTCCCCACAAAATTTATAAAAGGACAAGACAAAAAATTAACAGGTAGGCTGCCAAGATACCTATGTCAACATTAAAAGAGCTGCAGGAATATCTGACAAGTACTGGTTATTCTGTGCATGTGACAACAATCGCTCATATTCTTCACATGTCTGGGCTATAGGGTAGGGTGGCTAGATGGAAGCTCGTTCTCACAAAAAACATCCAAGCTCAACTAAATCACCCCAAACCACATGGCAAAATGTGTTATGGTCTGAGGAGATCAACATCAAAAGGTATAATAATAATTTCATAATTCCAAAAGGTATGTTTGGTGAAAAATAAAGCACATCACAAACAGAACACCATACCCATAGAGCAGTATGGGGTGGCAGCATCATACTATACAGCTGCTCTTCATCAGCCAGAACTTGGGCTTTTATCAAGGTGGAGAGAATAAGGACTAACTACAAATACCATTCAATTTTAGTGGAAACCCTTTAGGCATCTGCTAATATGCTGAAGCTGAAAAGGAATTTCACCACATATACAGCACTGTCCACTAATATTGGCACACTTGGTAAATATGAGCAAAGAAGCCTATGAAAAAAATGTCTTTATTGTTTACCCTTCTGATCTTTTGTTCAAAACATTCACAAAAATCCTCTGCTCTCATGGATATCAAACAATTGCAAACATAACACAGATTTATAAAAAAACCAACAACAACAACAAAAAAAAACAACTTTGTTTAATATATGTGTGCCACAATTATTGGCACCCTTAGTCAATAGTTTGTGCTACCTTCCCTTGTCAAGTCTTCTCCTATAATGCCTCATGAGGTTGAAGAATACATGGCAAGGGATCTGAGATCATTTCTCTATACAGAATCTCTCGAGGTCCTTCAAATTTTATGGTCCACGCTGGTGGACTCTCCTCTTCGGTTCACCCCACAGGTTTTCTATTAGTTTCAAGTCAGGGGACTGGGATGGCCATTGCAAGACCTTGATTTTGTCAGTAAACAATTTTTGTTTTGATTTTAATGTAAGTTTTGGATCATTGTCCTGTTGGACAATCCAACCACTGCCCATTTTAAGCATTCTGGCAGAGGCAGTCAGGTTTTAATTTAATATCTGTTGATATTTGATAGAGTCCATGATGCCATGTATCCTAACAAAACGTCCAGGTTTTCTGGCAGAAAAACAGACCCACTATATTTAACCATGGGCATGAGTTACATGAGTTACATTTTCATATGGCTACCTCTCTGTGTGTTCCAAAACCACATCTACTGTTTATTGCCAAAAAGGTCTATTTTGTTTTCATCTGACCATAGAACCCAGTCTCATTTGAAGTTCCAGTAGTGTCTAGCAAACTGAAGACGTTTGCATTTTTTTTTTTTTTTGGATGAGAGTAAAGGCTTTTTTTTTAAACGCTCCCAAACAAATTGTGGTGACGTAGGTGAGTTTGGATTGTAGTTTTGGAGACTTTCTGACCCCAAGATGCCACTAACTTCTGCAAGTCTACAGTTGTGATCCTTGGAGATTTTTTTGGCAACACCATCCTCAAGAGTGTGTTGAGACAATAAGACAGACATCCAATTCCATGTTGATTCATAACATTTCCAGTTGAATGGAACTTCTTAATTATTGCTCTGTTGGTGGAATTTCCAATGCTTTTGCTATTTTCTTATAGCCACTTCCCATTTTGTGAAGCTCAACAACCTTTTGCCACACATCACGGCAATATGTCTTTGTCTTACCTCTTTTTTTTAATGTCAATGGGAAAATACTTCACATATATTTATCTCATATGAATTCATAGCGGTACCAATAATAGTGGCACACATATATTTAACAAAGATGCTTTTTTTAAGGTAAACATATGTTGTTTTTGCAGTTGTTTGATATAAGTTTTTTAACAAAATATCAAAATGTTTATTAAACAATAAAGACAAATTTTCCCAGCCTTCTTTGCTCATATTTACCAAGGATGCCAATATAGTGTAGGGCACTCTGGTTTCCTAGTCCAATGCCATGTGTTGTAGGCTGGTTGGTATTTCCAAATTGTCCATTGTGTGTGAATAGGCACAATGCACACAGAGAAACAAATCAAAAGACTAAAAAGATTTGCAGAGTGCCTCTATTACAGATGTCACCAGGTTTCCTGTTACCAGATGAAAATAATTCAGTGCCAACAACCACATTTGTTGTTTCCTAGAGCCGATAGTAAACTTATACCCACACCATATGTCTATGGCCTGCATTTCTAAACTAGAAGTGTGAGCAGTTGTGTACAAGCAGTTGTGTGGATAATGACAAGAGGATTCCTCCTCCAGGTGATAAAGTGCTGCTAGCACTGTGTGTGTGTGTGTATATGTGTGTATATGTGTGTATATGTGTGTGTGTGTGTGTGTGTGTGTGTGTAAGCAGCACTTTTCATCTGAGCACTCTGTCTGCTTACTGCATTGCAGGAGCAGCATCCTGGACTGTGTGGAAAGATTCATAGAAGGAGAGGCTTTCCTTATGAAGATAGATAGATAGATAGATAGATAGATAGATAGATAGATAGATAGATAGATAGATAGATAGATAGATCGAGATAACGGGTGAGAGAGTGCATGTGAGAGATTATTGCTTACTTCCTCAGTCTTTCTTAAATTTGCTTGCCCCTTAGAAAATGATTGGTCAAGCACGCAAAGATAAAGAAAAGTGACAGTACTGAAAAGTTTGTTTGTCTTTTCTCATTCTTTCTCTCTCCTAATTTCTCTTTTTTTCTTCCTCTCACTCTCAGAATTACAACATAAACTAATCTGTTCCTCTCTCCACTTTGTGACGAATATTTCGATGACAGTGATGAAGTTTCAGTACTGTATAGAACTGATTTGAGAATACGTGGCTTCTGCTTGTCTGCATTATGCATCTCTTCGCTGCATCACCTGGGTGTGGTATATCTGCAACACCCCATATACAACCAACATGCTAAATTTTGAAATTGCTAAATGACAACAAATGCATACATACTGAATAATTTCAGTGAAGTGTCTAACAGCAAAATTAGTAATAGAAAATAAAAGATTGTGTAAATTGTGTAATTGTTAACCTAACAGTGGTAAAAGGGAAAGTTTTAGGTCTATCTGCAGAATAGGCAGCTATAATGCATGAAAATATTTGGACAGTTTGTTGGACAGTATATATAGTGTGTGTGTGAATGTGTGTGTGTGTGTGTGTGTGTGTGTGTGTGTGTGTGTGTGTGTGTGTGTGTGTGTGTGCGTGTGCATGCGCGTATATGCGGGTGTGTTTGTATAAAGGAGATTGTTCCACTGGGACGATGTGATATTATAGTGTAAGCAGAGTTTTGCAGCACTATAGGGGGAGGCAGTGCACCACATTAACATTCTACTGTGCGTGAGGGAGCCTCTGAAGGTCTGGGATCAGACACGCTGTCCTTTTTGTGCTTCACTGATCAGGGCATGGTGGATGGGTCCTGAGAGAGAGGAGCATGGAGCAAGACAGCCCCATTGCTCCTGAAGAAGCAGCCATGACATGGCTAAGAAGAGGAGTAAATTTGATAGCAGTCAGCCTTTCTATCACAAGCAGCCTGCAACCTGCTGTCTACACAATGACTTTATCATCCTCCCTTTCTGTCTCTCCCCCTTTCTTTCACTTCCTCCCAAATTCACTGCCTTAAACTCTTTTTTTCACTTTACAAGGTCATTGACCCCTTGCCTAATTTCTGTGTGTATTGCTCTCTTTCAGATTTTTCCTGCATTGTTCTTCACATAATGGTCTCTGAAAGAAAAAAAAGAAAAATACAGCACTGCATTGGGAGATGGGAAAATGAATGGCATATCAAAATGAAAAATAATGTACAAATCACTCACTAGCCAATGATCAGGTCTATACATACAGTAAGTCTATTTTGGTCCACTGTGAAAGTTTAATAAACTCAGCTGGCCCCTCTGGCCCATATCTTGCAGGCCTGTGGCCATGCAGGCACTGAGTTAAATCATGGGCTGACAGGGCCCTTTCTTTTTATAGCTGCCCCCTGTATAACCAACCCAGAAAAGGAAAGAGGAAAGATGATAGCAACCCACCCCTCCTACACACACGTACATATATGCAATCAGGCATGCATACACACAGAACACACATGCCTATCAACAATCCAATAGACATAATATGTATTAATATGAATACATATATAATTTTACATTCATAATATATATTTGGTGTGTATTAACTTACATTCAATATACACTTGTGTCTAAATTATATACATCAAAGAAACATTAGGAGAAAATAGCAAAGAGACGCCATATACAGTATACCCAAAATCAATCATGTGCACACACACACACACACACACACACACACACACACACAGGCAAACACAGAGCAAAATCACACCTTATACGAGCCCACTGCAGCTTTTCACAGTAAGAAGCAGAGATTCACTCTCTGCTGGAAGGTATGGCAGTAATAAATCCTTTGTTACTTAAGTAGTTATCCAGTATTTTTTCCTAAGCTAATTATAATTACCCAGAAAGTTATGAGTCTTATTATTGGTTTATATATATATATATATATATATATATATATATAAAGACTGAAACATTATAAGCTTTTGTTGAAGCTGTGCGTATCTTTTTTGCCCAGTCACAGGAAGTTCCTGAGGTTTGCGTTTGGAGGCAATGCATACCAATACCAGGGTTTTTCCCTTCGGGCTAGCTTTATGCCCTTGCATCTTCACAAAGTGTATGTTTGTCATTCAGGGTCCATTGTTACTCCAGGGCATCCATGTACTAAACTACCTGGATGACTGATTAATTGTAGCATGATCCAGGGATCTGGATTGAGATGTTTTCTTGACCACATGAAGAGCGTGGGGCTCAGGTTGAACCTCAGAAAAGTATTCTTTCTTCAGTGCAGTGGACAACTTTTCTAGGGGCTATAAGAATTCTACTACAATGAGGGCATTTCTATCCCCAACATGCGTAGGGTCAATCCTATCAACATTGAGCAAGATAAAGCTGGATCTTGGCATCCCCTCCAGTGTCTATGAGAGACTGTTGGAGCTTATGGCAGAAGCAGCCAATATCATACCGTTGGGCCTATTGCACAGGAGACCATTTCAGTGGTGGCCGAAAAGTTGGGGGTTTCGTCTGAGTATGAAACCTCTGAGAGTAATCAGTATCACTCAGTGATGCCTAAGTGCTCTGAGAATTTGGAAGTGTCCCCAGTTTCTAGCCTTGGGTCACACTCTAGGGGTGTCTTCTTATTGCAAGACGGTAATGACAGACACCTTCCTCGTGGGCTGGGGCTCAGTCTTAGACAGCTGTTCAGCTCAGATCTCTGGAGCAGCCCTCATCTGGATTTGCATATAAATTGCTTAGAAATGCATTCCAGATTTCTAGCAGTGAAATTCTTTATTTTGTCAGTGAGTGCAATGTACATTCTGGGCAACTGGAATATGGGGGTTGAAGTCCTGTTGAGGCAGGGGCTGAAGCCCAGAAATTGGTGGTGGAGTCCATATAGCGGAGGTTTGGCTAAGCTGAAGTGGTTGTGTTCACCTCTGAGGAGACAACACACTGCCCACTGTGGTTCACCCTCACTCCTCCCACACCATTAGGGCTGGACGCCATGGTTCACATTGGGCCGAGGTCACTTCTATATGCTTTACCCCCCGACTGCTCTGCTCCCACAAGTTCTAACAAGAGTTCTAATTATGGAAACAGTGGGTCTGGCCCGTGAGGGACACCAGCTCATAGATTCTGGTCTAATAACTAAGGTTGTAGAGACCATGTTGAATGCTACAATGCCACCCAAGACAAAATTGTATGCACTCAAGTGGCAACTTTTTGTCTCGTGGTAAATGGTAAAATGGTAAATGGCGCACTTATATAGCGCTTTTTTATCCAAGGCACTTGGATCCAAAGCG
>JAFFST010047750.1:40966-59162 GCA_022414735.1 Noturus placidus
GTTTAGAGGGACGGCCGGGTCTTGGTAGATTTGCAGTGGTCTAATACTCCTTTCATTTCAATATTATCGCTTGCACAGTGCTCCTTGGGATGTTTAAAGCTTGGGAAATCTTTCTGTATCCAAATCTGGCTTTAAACTTCTTCACAACAGTATCTCGGACCTGCCTGGTGTGTTCCTTGTTCTTCATGATGCTCTCTGTGCTTTAAACGGACCTCTGAGACTATCACAGAGCAGGTGCATTTATATAGAGACTTGATTACACACAGGTGGACTCTATTTATCAACATTAGACATTTAGGTCAACATTGGATCATTCAGAGATCCTCACTGAACTTCCGGAGAGAGTTTGCTGCACTGAAAGCAAAGGGGGCTGAATAATTTTGCACGCCCAATTTTTCAGTTTTTTATTTGTTGAAAAAGTTTGAAATATTCAATAAATTTGGTTCCACTTCATAATTGTGTCCCACCTGTTGTTGATTCTTCACAAAAAATTACAGTTTTATATCTTTATGTTTGAGGCCTGAAATGTGGCAAAAGGTCGAACAGTTCAAGGGGGCCGAATACTTTCGCAAGGCACTGTATGTTCATGTACCATGCATAACTGCATGAGCCCTTATGGCACACTACAATTCAGTACATTTTTGGTCATTACCTTACTCTGATGACTTGCACTGAATAGAATCAGCCTCAAGCAGGCCTCCAAATGATGATCAGTCATTGTGGAACGGTATTTGGAATTAATAATCTTCATGTGGGAAAAGGCTGACTCCCATAAATAAGTAGAGCCAAATAATGCATTCAATGAGGTTGCACATTTCCTCATGTTTGGGTACTTTTACCCTGTGAGTAAGTTCCAAAACTGTCCATGAGCCCTAGACTTCAGCTGAATGTTAGTTTGTAGTTTCAAAATCTCATCCTCCACTTCAGACGAGTTCAGGTGAAACAGCGTTGCAATGTTCGATGTGAGTGAATTAACCTCAACATTGTCCCTAAATGGGTAGCACATGACCGGCTCCAGCGATTGGCTCCAGTAAAGCAAAGTCTTGAAAGCGTCTGTGAAACTCTGACTGACAGCTGTCAATCTGCTCCATGTAGGGTGCAATGTTCAATTGTGCACAAGCCTTCCACTGTGTCTCCAGCTCTGACGCGAGGTTTTGGAAGTTCCCAAAATCATGGCGCTGCATCTTTGAGGACAGAAGGTGCATTTTCCGTTTAAAGGCATTAGCTGAGCTGATCATATTGACCACAAATTGTCTTTTCCTTGCAAAAACAGCAAAAACAAACTCCCTTACCAAATATGACATCGTGAAAAAAAAATCCTTCCGCATGGAAGTGATATGTCCTCGGTTTCTTGCTTGATCCCACTATCTCACTCATTTTGTACCCTTTCTTCAGTAGGAATAAATTGGAATGTTAACTCAGTGATCTCGCTCGCTAGTCTTTAGCGCTGGTGCGTTTAATCGCACACGCGTGGTGAGAGAAAAGACGAGATCTCAGATTGGCTGACGCTACCATCGCTACCATCTATTTATTTTTTTGAATGGCGATCTACCCACACTTCCTTTGCGATCGACCGGTCGCTCGCAATCAACGTATTGGGCACCCCTGTTCTAGGTTATACAATTGAGAGACACCAATTATTATATCTTTTCTATGCTGATGACACTCAGCTTTATCTTCCTGTAAAAAAATAAGACCTGTTCGTGTCTAGTTTGTTTGACTGTCTGCATGACATTAAGTACTGGATGGACATGAAGTTTTTACATTTAAACAATGAGAAAACCGAAATAATTGTCTTTGGTCCATCAGTTCTGTCCTCTGACATTGTCAGTCAGTTTGGTCCCCTCTCTTCTAACGTGCCCGACTATTGCTAAAATAAAGATTATATTAGTTTAAACTAAACTAAGCATTGCGTGAGTGTCTTTCTAATGGCTACATGGTTGTCACTACATACACCTTAATTTAATGCAATATTTGACTTTTAAGATAAGCACTTACTGTAGTGTGTGTGTGTGTGTGTGTGTGTGTGTGTGTGTCTGTCTAGTAGTATTAGGCCAATTAATAGGTCCGAACAAAGAATTCTCTGATAAGTCATTTAATGTCATCTACCTATTATTGTTATTTCATTTTAAAATCCAGTACTGGATTTTAATTTTGTTACTATGGGAGACATTAGAAAGAGTGCATCCTGTAGTGTCCATACTGAAAAAGTGTAAAACCTCTCTTCCCACAGATATAACTCAATCTTTATCAACATGTCCATTTGGATGGGATATATATTACCTGAGGTTATTTCTACTGGTCATTTTATTGAAGGAAAAATATGGCCTAATCTTTCCAGCACGCGTAGTCCATAAAAAGTATTGACATGAGAGATTTGGCCAAGACTAAAATCCCAGAGATACTACAGTAATAATTACATTACCATAAAGTGTCTTACATTGTCAGGATTTATCACTTAGTCATTATAAAATGAAAGAGAGTGTGGCTGTGAGAAAAACTGTGGTGTGCAGAACCAATAAGGAAAGTGGCAATGCATTTTAATCTGTATTTTGAAAAAATCAACCATAAGGTACAGTAACTGTCCAATCATACACTGTAACTAACTGAGAGTCTGAGACACCTTAATAACCTGAATTATGGACATATGATTTTGCGGGACTGTGAGAAGTGAAAGGGGGTCTTAGATCTTGTACATACATTATACTAGCACTGAAGCTTGTGACAACTGCTACAACGTACGACAACAAAATATATTTCTCTGTAAAGATCAGGATGCATTGAACTAAAAGAGATGTGAACACCCTTCTCAACAGTAAAATGGGCACAAAAGTCTTAACCTAGAGCATTTCTATGTTTGGACTATGTATATGTGATTTGGCCATTAAACTGCTGGGATAAATGTATGCTATATTGTTCTTTAAATAATAGTGGAATTGAACATAGTGAAATCAACTAAAACAACTTGATTATTAGAACATATCACCTATTACCTGAATTTGTCCATATAGTCTGACATATCTAAAAGATCAAATGCCCTTTTAGGACATAAAAAAAAGAAAAGAAAATTGATTGATTTGTTTGTTTTTATATTTCTTCTCATTAAATAATCGTTTTAATCAAACTCATTTCTATTCTTATTTTCTAATTTATGATCTTTTCCTATTTATGTTAACGTTTTGTTAAAAAATATTTTTATACTTCTCTTTTATCTTTTAATGCTCTTTTTCTTAATTTTGATTGTACTTATGTACTTTGAATTGCCTTTGTGTATGACGTGCTATACAAACAAACTTTGCCTTGCACTTTGGTCTTCCACTTTCCTTACATGGTCTGTGCTTCCTGTTTTTGTGACCTATGGGCTTGGTAGTTCATTCATCACACCTGTTCCTTCTTCCCCATTAATTAGTTGGACTATTTAAACTCTCTGTATTCTGCGTTGTGCTTTTAAAAGTATTGAAGGTGCTATATAATGTACTAAGCTGTGTTTCCTTTGTGTATAGTTCTTGGTTTTCCCTGCTTTTTGACTCTGGCTTACATGTTTGATCTTTGAATATGGTTGACCCTGTCTTTATTTAATTTTTGACAATCTGTTCTCTGTATTTTTCACTTAGAAAATATATGTAATTGTCCTGATGTACATAAGGTTATTTTTGTTATGTTATACCATGAATTTAAGTGCTCTGACACTGCAAGTCCATATTGATGAGCTCCCTTTGTGTAAAGTATTTCAAGGGCAGGACTTTACATTGGGCTGAAATGTTGAGGACCGTGTCATCTAAGTTTTATTATATCAAATTAGACACTGCATAAATTATTAAAATTTGCTGGACTTTTATTTACTTATTTTTCATTTCAGGGCATGGCCAAAGCTTGTGCTTGTATAGTGATGTCTGTCTGTCTGTCTGTCTGTCTCTGCATGCTGTTGGACCTATTCCAAAATGTTACCCAGCCAAGACACAATGATCAGAATATTCATAAGCTATTGATCCACGGTGCCACCAAGTTCTCTCTCTCTCTCTCTCTCTCTCTCTCTCTCTCTCTCTCTCTCTCTCTCTCAAAGTGAGAAAAGAGTGCAAAAGAGCATAAAAATATTTGAATGCCCAGAGTAACCATATGAACAAATCTGCATCTCATTGTTAAAGCAGTTGTGTGACATCAAAATGAATGGTGATTTGAGTGCAATTATGAATCAGCTTCACCTGCATGGAAACAAGCTTCATCCCACTAGCACATATATAAGTGTCTTATATATAGACCATTTCAATGAAAAAAACAATAATGAATAATGTCCATTCTTAAAACATTTCTGGTTGCATCTGTGATTGTCAGATTTGGTGAGGTTTGTAATAATACTACTGCAATTCTTGTTGCTGTCGAACAATATGTAGAGGAAGGCTTAAGTCAATGCCACCGGCCACCTGAGAGAACATCCAACAATATTACACCATGGTTCTAAATTTCAATGTTCACTATTGTTTTGAACTTTGTTTACCCTCAACTGTATATGTCCTTGTATATGTCCTCAACAAGTGTGAGTGATCAGTGAAGTTGTGGTAATATCATGTGACATGCAGGGGCTGATGGTTAGTGTAGTACTGTGCCATTCTGTGCCACCATTACAGACAAAAGTAAAAGATGAAAGAACCAGGCAAAGAAAGAAAGAGACAAACATAAGCAGTAGTGTTTTATGCCAATATATGGAAAATTTAACGAAATGCCTAAAAAAGCTACAACAAAATTGCCTTTCAAATGAGCCGGTAAGCATTTTCTATGTAGGACATTATACAGTGGTTCAATATTCCTAGCATATTAATAGTGCACAATCCAGGCAAATATGGAAGAAAAATGATTTTCGGATAGTGTTTCCTTTTAGCATTCTCACTGACCAGAGAATAGTGACCTTGAGGCATGGCAAATACAATTTATAGGAACTACAGACTGTAAGTCAGAGATAAAATGTGCATGTGGGCGTGTGTGTGTGTGTGTGTGTGTGTGTGTGTGTGTGTGTGTGTGTGTGTGTGTGTGTGTGTGTGAGAGAGAGAGAGGTAAAGGGATCAGTTCAGTGGCAGCAATGAAATGTGACGAGCACAAACGTTAGAGGCTGTGCAAAAAATAGTCACCATACGGCCATGACAAGCACAGGCTGACAGAGCTAGAGTAACACTTTTGACAGTCTCTTCTTTCTGTGTGTGTGTGTTCTGTTTCTATGTGTGTCTGAAGTCTCATTTACAGCACCCAAGTTGGCCAGACAAAATTTCTGTAGCAAAATAGGACACAGAATCACATGTCGACAAGAAGCCTTAAGTTGCACAACCAAAGCTAAACATTAATGAGGATAATGTAACATTAATAATGGATAACCGAGAACATACACCATTTGGTGTGTTGACTGTTATATGTGATGACCAGGTAGGGCTGTCAATAATCAGAGCTGTCCATCCTTATCTGTCAATGCAGTCATACAACATTGTCTCACATTTACATCCATTCATGCATAACTTACTAAATATATGCACAGGCCAGCTCATAGGAATAGTTATGAATGGGTGATGTTGGGGTGAGAGATGGCATTAGCTGAAGGGGTAGCTTTATATCTTGTCTTAAGGATTAGCTGCTTATCATTTCCTGCATGTTTATTTGCTCATTAGAATTCCTAGGAATTTTTGGAAGATATCATTTACCAATCGGGCAACAATTTTAGAAACAAATATCAATTTAAATGAGCATAAGTGAATGTCAAAAAAAAATTGAGAGGTGAGACAGATGCAGATGCGTTATATTTGAAGTGCAGACAGACAAATATAAAACATAAATCAAAATCTTGAATGGGAAACAAGAAGAAGTCAGGCGATCAACAAACAACATTATCAAGGATGTCCAAAATACAGCAAAGAGGAGACAGAACTAGATCAAAAACCAGAATACAGCAACATGGATTGAAATTAAAACAGCTCAATAAAGACAAGGGATTAAATAATATGCGTATCGAGTGCACTCAACTGATCCTAATATGATTTTTTTTATCACAAATTTGTCATCATTCCATCTTCTCCTTTTAACCTTCTAGGTAGAGATTTAATGTTTAAATGGAAGTGTACTCTTACAATGCCTAATGGTAGATTTACTCTGCTAACTCAATCTAATCTATGGGTGATGATGAGCACGAGCCTGACTGCATGAAGTTTCCGCTGTCTGAAGCATTATAGGTGGTGCCTAAAACTTTATGGGCAAAGCATACTAATGAAGTAGGCCTTATTCAGGTAACTCCTTAAGCTGCAAACTTCAAAACCACTCATCCTGTATATTGTAAGCAGTATCCTTTATCTGCAGAAAAGGAGTTAGGCATACAAGCAGTGATTGACTCATTACTCGTGCAGGGCATGGTCGTTCATACAGCATCTCCCAACAACACTGTAGGAATAAAATTGAGACAAATAAAGTATATGAGAGAAACTAGTAAGAGCAAAAGAAAGTTTATTGAGAATTGGGAACAGAAAGGATTAATTAATAGACAGGACTGGTCTGGGAATTATCTGTGGGACTAGCCAGAACAGATACAGACATCAGAACTGTCAGTTAACATAGTGGGGCTGTTAGGCCTAGAATCATCTTTAGATGACAGATCAACACGGCCTTCAATGAAGGTTGTAGGAGTGGAATTTGCTTCTGTTTGAGTAGACATTTGGATCATAGCTGGAACTATGCAGTACAGTGTAGGCAGTGGAATGGTTGGTGGTATAGGAGAAGAACAAATCCATTCAAACAGTGCAATTACATCTATGGCCAGATGGGCAAAATGATGACTGAGATGCTGCTCCAGACCTGCAAAGTTAAGTAGATGCTGGAATAGAGTAGGAGAATGCCTGCCAGCTGACAAAAGAGACAAAGAGAATGGGAGGGAGAAAGGACATATCAGCACACTATATGCATCCATTAATTGGAAATTGTAGTAACAAATATATTAAGCAAGATAATTAATACTAACAGTACATGTACCTTAACATTACTAATTATATAAAATAGGACCACACACATTTGTAGTTAGTGTCATGTCATGGCAAACTAGTTACCCCATTCCCAGAATGCACCACAAACAACAAACATAGCCAACCACTTCAAATCCCAATGGAACACACAGACATGTCACCTTCTCCTGAGGACTAATCACAAACACCTTTTCCCAATCACACTGACCATTGGGAGTTGCAGTCGTCAGCAGTGTTTGTAGTTCCTGGTCCATTCTGGGAAAATAGAATCACTAGTTTTCCATGACTTGACACATGGAGACATAAATGACTCAAAGGAGACCAAAGTCTAAATATCAGGGACCTTCAAGATGTTTTTAAGACAAAACTCTGCCATTCTTTGATATCAGACTGTGCTCTACCTGTCCAATAACAAAACATGTCAAATGAACCACATAAAAAGCACTGCTATAAAAACTTTTTAAAGTTGACCTGCCCTACTGTATATCCAGATTATAGTTCCTTTATTTGTGTATCCATCTTTAGAGCATTACTCTCTGAACCTCCTGTTAAGTTTGAGCAACTGTTGGTTTTCAAAATTATTACAATTCATCTTTGCTTACTTTGCAGTGAACAGCAGTCCAGCACAGTTGAAGAGAAGCTCACCCAGCAGTGACCCCAAGTGTGTCTTGGTCTCAGACTGAAGGCTGTTTAAAGCCTTCACCACAGTGCAGTAGTCAGTCAGGAAAGCAATTTTAGCTGGACTCGGCCTGTATGACATAAATGACACAAACCTACTCAACTGTTAGCATATTTCCTGTAGGAATAGGTGTGGAATTTATAGGCAAATATGGAAATGTATTTTGATAATTTTATATAAGTATGGAAAAACAAAGAAATAAGCAAAGTATCTTAGCTTTCGGGCAATATTTTTTATTTGTGTCATTCACATTTCATACTTTGGAAATGAGAAATAAAACGTACTTTAGAACGTTTTTTTTTTCACTTTGAATTTTTCACAGATATTTCTGATAGCATCCTCCCCCTACTCTTTTATGATCCATATGATTCTCTCCACAGCCATGTATGTCGAGTTCCACCTAGTTTGATTTGGCCAAATGAGCTGGAGCTTGCATTTATCTTCCACAATTTTTGCTGCCATGTATAACCAACCTGACTTGTTTCAGATTGCTTTGCATTTCCAAAGGCTGCACGTGATAGTCATTTGTATGTGTCATTCTTCTCTTCTGCCATGGCAGCATCTGTTGTGAGGACTAAGCTTAACAGGTAACATGCACACCTTTGAAGTGGAGGAAGCTGGTACTCAAGACCGCTACATTGTTTCAGGATGCTGAATGTGTCCAGGTAGTGGGTTCTTCAGAAGAGTCTTGTTCTGACTCTGCTTCCTAAGGTTGGCTTTGTTTACCAAACACATTGAAGGCTTTAATGAAGTTTGAGCCGCTGTCTGCTGTGGTTCTTATTTTGTATTGACAATGAATGTAATCAAGGATACCTGCTAGAACATCATAGGTGTGAGACCCTTTCAACCTCTTTCAAGTAAGTGGGGCGGATCTCCTCTCAAGGGTTTCCTCATCTATCCAATGAGTTCTGACCACTATGTAACTTTGCTGGTGCGCTGTCCAACAATCCGCAGCTGTGGCAGCATAGCTGACTTTAGTGAGGTGTGAAATCAAAGTCTTGGCTGCTCCCTCTGATTGGCAGCTCCCTCTATTCTAGTCCAGATAGTGGGTCTGGAAATGACCTTGCCTTGAGGATTCAGTGTCAGTAAAAGTTCTTAAAAGCAGGTTGTTCACAGAAAATGGTTGAAGATCCTCACAAATTTAGTTAATCATGAGATTGTCAACCTTCTCTTGTGGCACACGTCTGTTTGCACGAACTGCTATCATGTCACTTATTTTTGCTAGCTTGCTTGGGGTTTCTGGTTGATCCAGGGTTTGCTTCCATGTTTTCAAAAAAGTCACTGAAGGCCTTCAGCTTTGATGGATGTTTCCTCTGTGAACAAAACGTTTTGATCAGTATGTAAATCAATGTCATGTTCATTAAACACACTGAATTTAAAATATTTGCATTCATGGATTAAAGGTTCTCTACACACATCAAATTTTGTCTTTTACATTTCATAATGGACTATTCTTACTCACAGAGATGCCTGAAGATATGAACATGAGTCATGACTATGAAAAATAGTGGAAGATATGCCTATATTATAGTCAACCTCATATCACTATTAAAGAGATAGTTCAATTGTTTTGAAATGTGGATGTATGAGGTACTCATGCCTAGTCAGTGTATTACCTGCAGTAGACAGCACTCAGCACTCTCCCTGTTTGGGACTGCAAAAAAAAAAAAAAAACATGTTATCCTCCTAAAAGAAGAGACTCACTTGTTGCTGTGTTGCGGTCCCTGTGCTCAGCAGTATCTCTCTGCTCCTCCAAACAGGGAGAGTGCGGAGCGCTGTCTACGGCAGGTAATACACTGACTAGGCATGAATACCTCATACATCCCCACTTCAAAACAACTGAACTATCACTTTAACAGTCAGTACAGACAGTACAAGTTTACATGGACAACAATATTCCGATATTAACCAGATTAAGACCATACTCTGATTACTACCATGTAAACAGCGATTTCTGATTACCTTAATCTGGCCAAAGTCATACTCAAAGTAAACATAAATTGAAGTCATAAATTTAGTCACTGTATCTACTTGCATTGTAGACATGTACACATTAATCACACTATTATCTTTGTGTAGGAGTTTTTTTGCTGCATTCTGCGACAGGACACAAACACACGGCAGTGGTCGACCGTTTGATGGCAAACAAGAGAGCAAGGCTACATCCGAAACCGCGTACTTTCCATACTATATAGTATTTGAAAAACATTTGTTTTGGCTACTATATTGTTGGAAAGTATGTGGTTTCAGATGCAGCCTATGGCTTCAATGTCACGTCTCGTGACGGCGGAGAGAGAAGGCTGGATACAATTGCAATTTGAACAGTCTTTATTAAGAGATGCAG
The DNA here is from genome assembly GCA_022414735.1 of Noturus placidus. Lineage (NCBI taxonomy): Eukaryota > Metazoa > Chordata > Actinopteri > Siluriformes > Ictaluridae > Noturus > Noturus placidus. Next base: position 50,979 of record JAFFST010047750.1, read on the forward strand.
GCAGATATCCAAATCATGTAATCCATAAGCATAATCCAAAACAGGCAAGGGTCAGGCGAACAGCGAACAGGGTAATATTGGGCGAGGCAGAAATCAAAGACGAGGTCACGGAAAACGAAGTCGATACACGTAACAGGACACTGGAACATAAACTAAAGCTATAAACTGGTTAGCGGAGAAACCAGCATAAACTAACTAACAAGGCTATGGCTATGAGTTTACTCTTACGCGTACATAGATGAGTTTCCAAATCAATATTCCGCCCCTAGTGCTTCTAGGTGTTTGGTATAAGTGCATACGTAATCAGTGCAGCAATCGAGAACAGCTGAGAATGATTATGACACATGACAGGTTAAACAGATGACAGAGCATGGGAGGAGACACAACAGAAACGTAAACAACGTCCATGTGTGTAAGTGTCAACAATGAAATCCACTCGGAAAAGAGCAGGATGCATGCGTGCCTGTGCACTGCACTCCAGATTCAAGAGGGAATCGTGAAATTCGAGCAGTCATGTATTTGCACTTATATCTTGACAAATAATTAACTGCACTTGAACCTTTCGTAAAATTAAAAATTAAACAACCAAAACTGTATATGGTACCATTACAAAGACGAACTGTATGTTGATAAGTGAAATTCTGTAGGGAACGTCGGATGGGTGGCATGGGGACGTAATGACATGTGCCATTAATCTATCAATGTTCTTTTACATGTAATATGGGAACACGAATATTCCAAAAGCAACTCATGTATACATCTTAATCAGAATATTGCCTTATTCAAATGTTAATGTAAATGTAAACAGAGACACAGTTGTTAATTTTGTGTGACAGTATATGATGTCATATCCCTATTTACATTCAAACAGGGGTCATATTAATGGCACATCATTAATTTTAGCATAATTACTAACTAGTTACCAGCAGGTTGATAGTGCCAATCAACATTAGCACTGCCATGCACCAATGTTTTTTTGGACTAATTTAAGCAAAGCCTCTTACTAAACTATAGGTAAACTGCTTTTTACTTAACAATGCAACAGTATACTTAGAATTTAACTTATCTCTACAGGATTGAGCAGATTTGATGTTGAGGTTCTATAAGCTGCTAGTTCCGTCTCTCTAGGAAACAGAGTTTACATTGCACAATAAAGCTGTTGTCTTTTTTGCATGTGAACCCGATGTGGTCTCTTAAAAATGGTTAGGGGTTAACTTCATTTCCTTAAAGTTCAACTTCAGTAGAACTTGTTTCAGGTTTTTGCGTTCAGCTGGGTCTGCACCTCTGGTGTCTAACTTAGCCATTTCCATCTTTCGTGTGATATTAGCACCAGTTTGTTCTCCATCATTTAAATCATGCCATTTTTTTCATTTTTTATTTACATTTTTTTCTCAGTAATGAATGTGATTTAAAATGTAGCGATGTACAATATTTCAAACAAAGCATACTTGAGTAAAAGTAAAATTACAGATTTTAAAAACTACTTCAAAAAGTAAAAGTACACAAAAAACTACACAATAACAGTAACACGAATAAATGTAATACGTTACTTTCCACCTCTCATAAATACGCACATAAATAGCCAAAGTTATATCACAAATGCCACACCAACTATTAACATAAATCTCAGCTGCATTACAGCTCAAACTTTTCAGCAGTGTGTGGTGTGAACATGGTGCGAGAGAGATACAGTGAGAATAGCTTCCTCATCATATTTCTCTGTGTACAATGTTATAGAGTTGCCTATTTCAGTGATTGAATCACATTGAGCAGTTTCAGCTCTCCATGAGTAAATAGGAGATATTAAGAGAAGATGGTATAATGTAGAGCTCAATCAATAGAGACAGCTAAATATAAACCTGTCTTCTGCAACATTTTCAACATAGCTTCAATGAGAATACAGTGAAGGGATGAAATTGATGGGTAGATTGTAAAAGCATGAGTGTGTACATGGTGTGCTTGGTATGGGAGCTTATGCGTCTAGAAAAGTGTGCATTCAAGTCAAAGAATAGTTTGTGTGCATGTGTTATTTCAATGTGTATCTGAAGATGGAAATAAAATACATTTGTAGTCACTTTTACATTTAAATCATAAACCACTGAATTCTCTGGATATAAATAACTTCTAGATGATTGCACCTTCTGCCATTGTGGCTGGTATCACTTGGATACTCCAAAGATTTGCACATCCTAAACACAGGGTTTTTCTCAAGTCTTAACCATTTTCCTAATGATATGCGGCCCACTTTCAAGCATTAACAGACCAAGACCTGTGTGTGAGTCTGTAACAGTTTGAGGGATGCAATTCATACAAAAATAAATGAGACTTGGGGAAATGTGGTTAGGGTTTGTTAAACTCCTTATGCATGTAGTTGTCATAAATTCCTCCTATCAATAGGACAAGTGCTGTTGCTTTGATCTCCCTCCGTGTGCTTTTTTTTGTCTACATTGGCATGTGTGTTCGAGTCTTGTCTCAGCCCTGCCCTGTCATTGGTGTGTTTTTTTCCAACTGTGTCCACATGTTCTGAGTTTTGTTCTATCTCCTGTGTCATGTTCTGTGTCCACATTTGTTCCTACTACTACTATGGTCTGTGAATTGGATGTTGGAAGTTTAACATACTTAAATATTAAAATGTGTATTAGTATGCCTATTTTTATATGATCACTGTATACAAATGTATGAATATATTTGGGGGATTTGGCCTACTCGTTCTCTTACCTGTTCTTTGTCTCAGTCATAGAGTTGTACTGAGAGCAGTGTATATGGTTTGTAAGGAACATATTTCGAGTTTTGATACTAGGCTGAATTTATTGAACACTTGAATGGCTTTGATTGGCCATTGGGCCTCTTTTGTCTCACAGACCAGGCAATTCTGGCAGTTTGATTTTTACACCATCATTTGTATAAAATTTAGTGAACAGGTTTGAATATTTTAGAATATTTTCTGATATCCCAACTTTGCTTCCATCAGGTCCAGAGCAAAGGTGATCACTTTTTGTATCTTTTTGTATATGTACCAGTAGCCCTCTGTCCTGCCTTTCATCCCCCTGCCCCTTTTAAAGCTCTGTCACCACTCTTTTTCCTCTTTATCTACAAAAGTACATTCAGCACTTTTTTTTTTTGCTGTGTGCAGTGCATGCAGCTCACACATGCACTGTTTGTATGAGTACAATGTGTGTGTGTGTGTGTGTGTGTGTGTGTTTGTGTGTGTGTGTGTGTATGTAAGAATATGTGTAATTGCATGTGCAAGTGTAGGGAGCATATTTTTGTTGACCACACCATCGGTCAGTATGACAGGTGGAGCTGATGCTGTGCCAGAGGTTTTAATAGACCAACATTCCCTTAGGTAACGTAACACTCTAACCTTGTTAGTTACCCTTTCATTTTACACCATGGCCTATATGTGACAAGGTGTTTTCCTCCCTCTCACTTTCTTTTCTCTGATATCTTTCTGCTGGTTTTCTGTGCCTCTCTTGTATCACTGCAGTAAGCAAAGAACCCTTTATGGGCAGTGAATAAATCAAGGCGCTGTTGTAAGATGTTTCATACCTTTTGTGAAGATGTTTGCACACAAGGTTTGGTTGTATTGTATTTAAATACACCTATATACCTTTCACATTTCCCCAATTCACAGTGCTTAGCATCCCCATCATTCTCTCTTTGATAACACCCTCCCATACACATGGCAGTCCATTAGCTGTGTCAAAATTCACCTCATATCCACACAGAGTGTAAAAAGCCTATGCATCAAACATTGTCCTCTATTTTACCCCAGGATATGGTTCAAAGCTGCATTTGACTATTGAACTTGTTCACTTTTCATTCCTCATTATCCCAGATTACAGATAAGAGCAAACTACCTCAAATTCAATTTGAGCTGCTTAAGAGAAATATGTGTGTATGCGTGTGCGAGTGTGTGTGCACGTGCCAGTATGCTCGGCCTGTATCACGAGGAAGCACGATACAGATAGAGAGCAAGAAAGAGTGAGGAATAGGAAAAGGAAAATTAATAAAATGGAGCACTAATGGCATGATGAACCTGTGTGTATTTTTGCTGTGGCAGCTTTGATTTATCACCAAAATTTTCAAGGTCCTGGAATTAGTTAGATTCAGTGCAGGATAGAAACAGGAGAGATATTTAAAGGGAAAGAGAGAGATGAGATAAAATATGATGCATGTTCCCAAGAAATGGAATGTTACAGTTTTATTATGCTTAGTGTATTTCAGTATCAAAGCTCGTGTATATTTTATATTTGATGAAGAGCAGGAACATGATACTGTGCTTGATCTCACCCAGCATACATGACTGTCTGGACCACAACAACTTTCAAAATCTACACAATACAATTATATAAGAGAAATGCATGAATCATGTGCATATTTATTTCCCCTAATACTAACACAGTCCCTTCAAAACCTATTGGAATACCAAGGACAATTAATTTGTTTGTGCTATCCACCAAAGGCATTTGGTTTTGAGATGATCTCAAAACCAAAAGAATTTGAACTTTTATTTCATAGTATTTACATCTAGATGTGTTAAACAACATAAAGCATATAACCTTTTATATAAGATCATCCAAGTTTTAGGTGAGCAAAAGTATAAAACAGATAAGACTGGAAGTAAATTAAAGTAAATAACACTTTTCATTTGGTTGAATATCCCTTGCTTGCAATAATTGCATTTTAACGGATAGCTGCACACTGATGCAGAGTCCATTCCATTCCGTAGCGTTTTAATTAATGGGAATAAATAAATAAGTAAACAAACAAATAAATAAATAAATAATCAGTATAAATAAACTACCTAAGAAAACTCAGACTAAGAATTATGAGTTTTCTATCATAACAGAACAGAAGAAGGGGGGAAAGAGATGAAGGGAAGGTGTGGTCTTCTGAAGCAGTAAAAAGAACAGGTGACTAGGTGACAGGAAGCGAGGGGCAGAAATGAGCAGGACACGGAAATGCCAGTTTGCCAGGGTAAACTTGTGGATATTGATTTAGGAGGCTGGCAAACACTTCAGGAATGTTCTGCCAAGGTGAATCAATGAGTGAGAGGAGCTTTGAGGGCTCAAGGTACAGTATCAAGCCTGCAACTCACTGACATCACCAAACTGTTGGTTTCTTCTTTTGTGATTCTTTTTCAGGCTTTTACTGCAGCCGTTGTCAGGTATTATTTGTTTTGGGGATTTCTCCTTTCAGTCTCCTCTTCAAGTGGTGAAATGCTGCTCAATTGGGTTAAGGTCTGGTAATTGACCCTGCCAGACTAAAACCTTCCGCTTATTCTCCTTGATAAAATCCTTTGTTAAGTTGGCAGTGTGTTTTGGATCATTGTCTTGCTGCATGATAAAGTTTCCCCCGATGAATGAATATTAATCTGCATTTATCTGAAAATTGGCAGACAAAATGTTCCTGTAAACCAACATGAGTTACAGTATCTCACAAAAATGAGTACACTCCTCACATTTTTGTAAATATTTGATGATATCTTTTCATGTGACAACACTGAAGAAATGCCACTTTGCTACAATGTAAAGTAGTGAGTGTACAGCTTGTTTAACAGTGTCAATTTGTTGTCCCCTCAAAATAACTCAACACACAGCCATTAATGTCTAAACCGCTGGCAGCAAAAGTGAGTACACCCCTAAGTGAAAATGGAGCATGGAGTTCACCAGAGCTTCACAGGTTGCAACTGGAGTCCTCTTCCACTCCTCCATGACGACATCACGGAGCTGGTGGACCTTCGAGATCTTGTGCTCCTCCGCATTCCGTTTGAGGATGCCCCACTGACGCTCAATAGGGGTTAGGACTGAAGACATGCTTGGCCAATCCATCAGCTTTACCCTCAGCTTCTTTGGCAAGGCATTGGTCGTCTTGGAGGTGTGTTTGGGGTCGTTATCATGCTGGAATACTGCATACTGATCATGCTCTGCTTCAGTATGTTACAGTACATGTTGGCATTCATGGTTATTATAATAATACATGTACAACGTGTTTTTTTGTTTTTTTGTATTTACGTTCTGAACACCATTGAAGTGGGGAAAACCTTCAGTGTACACAAGCAGACACACTTTGAAGTGTGTGTATGTGTCCTTTCAGTGGGGAAATGTATCCACTGCTTTTTGTTGCTGCACTGTAATACAGAGAAAGCATTCATCTTGTAGCCCATTGAACTGTGCCACTAAAGTGTATGTACCCCAGGGACAGTTCACTGCACCCTGTGCAGAAACCCAGCAAAATGCCATACACACAAAATCATGGAGGTAAACACTTTGTATTGGGTCCAACCTTACCAGTTTTTTCTCTCTTTCTCTCTCTTTTTCGACCTCTCTCTAGACACAGACTACAAGAGCAAAAGCTTTGTTCTTTATGTCACTTATACTGTCTCCATCAGAGTGTCCTCCTCTTAACTACACACATAGAGCCAAAGTGCTTTTTTCTGTATGTACACTACATTCATGCTTATACCACAACACTGTTGAATTCTCAATTCTGATCATCAATTATTCCTTACATATCTTCCACAAGTACAGTCCCCTTGCAAGCACTGGAATGGCAAGGCCAATTCTTATTTTTGCTATATACTGAAGACATTTGGGTTTCATGTCAAAAGATGAATATGAAAGAATAGATCAGAATTTATGTGTTATTTATGTTAAGATCAAAAAAGTTCTGTAAGTCTTCCAGGGAAAAGGTTGTGGATGCCTATAAGTCTGGCAAGAGCTTGTAAAAAGATCTCCAAATTATTTTAAATACATCATTCCTCTATAAAGAAAAATCATCTACAAATGGTGCAGATTTCAAACAACTATTTTTCCTGGACTGACCGTACCAGCAAAGTGAGTCCAAGAGCAGACCATCTGAGGTAAAGTCCTGATTTGAGTACCATTGGAATGTTGTGGGAGGATTTTAAATGATTAGTACATGCAAGAAAATACTCAAACATATTTACAACTGAAAGAATATGCAAAAATGCTACAAGAAGTTATTTCTGTTAAAGGGGGCAACACTAGCTTCTGAGGCCAAGGGTCTATTTCTTTTTCCACAGAACAATAACACGTACATTGCTATTTCTGCTATTTCTGAATAAATGATTGAAAAAAAAAATGATTATAAACTTCATTAATAGGCAATCTTTCAAATATGATCAAATGTTTGCTTGTCCAAATGTGTAATACATAAATAAATAAGTACATTTTCATGGGGTGTACTTATTTTTTCACATGACTGTAGATGTGTTAAACAACTTACAACTTAGAAACTTTCATTTGAACGCACCCATTTTTCAAGTGATAAGAAAAATACTTGATCAGGTGATTGAAAGGTGTTTTTGTGTTACTCAGGAATGCCCTGCTACATTGATTGTTTAAACAATTACTTTCTCTGAATGTCTACACTTTGTTTGAGCCCTAGGTTTAGCCTTTGAAGACTGTATTTGTTGATAAAAAGGATAAACCAACATGAAAACGGGAGAGCTCTCTATGGGAAAAACAAGCCATTTTGAAGCTGTCAAGAGAGGGAAATTATATCAGAACCATTGCACAATCATTGGGCATAGCCAATTAAAGCAGGAAGCTCCAGGAATCAGTGGTTTACAATGACTTTAGAACAGCTAAGGGAAGTTGTTAGGCATGACATGAAGTGAAGTGCCTTAAACCCCCTTAGCTGTTCCTCTTCTTCTTCTTCTTCTTCTTCTTCTTCTTCTTCTTCTTCTTCTTCTTCTTCTTCATTTTTAAAGCACATTTAATAAAACTCATGGTTGACCCAAAGTGCTGTAAAATACAACTTTTAACAAATGTAAGAAAATATAAAAACAATACAAAGGAAAACAAAACAATACAGACAATATACTACACAAACATTATACCTGGTTAAAATTATTAATTAAAAGTGTTTTTAAGCAGATACTTAAAACTTAGTAAAGAGGGATCAATTCTTAGCAAAATGGGTAAGTTATTCCATAGATTAGGACCAACAACAGTGAAGGCCCAATCACCTCTTTAGTGGAGCCTAGTTCTAGGAATGGAAAGGAGACCGAGATTACAAGATCTCAAAGACCCAATTGGTTTATGGATGGAAATTGCTAATCGAAAAATTAGACGGTGCTTGATTTTATCCATCCATCCATCCATCCATCCATCCTCAACCTAGGGAGGCGCCCAGGGGGCATCCTTGCCAGGTGCC
>JAFFST010047750.1:65156-83466 GCA_022414735.1 Noturus placidus
ATTTTGTGTTTACTTGTGTTGTCCTTGACTATTGTTTAAATTGGTTTGATGTTCCGAAACACTTAAGTGTGACAAACATGCAAAGGAACAGGAAATGAGGAAGGGGGCAAACACTTTTTCACACCACTGTATATCAGGATCAGTTTATCAGGATTTAGAGAAGGACAAACATTTATGCCATAAATTAAACATCACAGATAGTGTTGGGCTCTTGTATTCATTTTGATATTAAAATATCTATTTTTCACATTTACTTTATTTCTTCTTTTTTGGGCATTTGTCCTGACATCAAGCAATGTGTCAACCCTCTTGGGTGTGGAGTTCACCAGATCTTCACAGGTTGTCACTGGATTCCTCTTACACTCCTCCATGATGACATCACAGAGCTGGTGGATGTTAGAGACCTTGTGCTCTTCCACCTTCCATTTAAGGATGCCCCACAAATGCTCAATAGGGTTTAGGTCTGGATATGGTCCTAAGGCCATATGTTTTAGACACTCAGGTGAAGAGGGGGGTAGAGCTGCCAACTGATCACCACTTGGTGGTGAGTTGGATGTGCTGAATAGACATGGCCAGATAGACACGGGAGACACAAATGAGCAGTGACGGTCTGCTGGGAACATTGGGCTGACAATGCTACGAGTAAAGATTTTAACTTCAACCTCCAGACAAATTTCTCCTGTATCCCAACTGAGGCCAGTCCTTGTCTCCTGTGTCTATCTGGCCATGTCTATTCATCACATCCATTGAGTCTGACTGGAACTTGTTCAAGACCTCAACTGTGGAGGAAGCCTCAACAAGCTATGGCATGAAGGTGGTTGGTGCCTGCCAAGGTGGCAGCCCCAGGACCCGCTGGTGGGGAAATTCTCAAGTTGAAGAAGGAGGCCTTCTGAGCAATGCTTGTGTATAGGTCTCTGGAGTTGATTGAGAGGTACTGGCTGGCCAAGAGGGCTGCATCAGGGAAGGTCACCAAAGCAAATGCTTGGGTATGGGAGGAGTTTGGAAAGGCCATTGAGAATGACTATTGGATGGCTTCAAAGTTGTTCTGGCAATCCATTCAGCGCCTTATGAATAGACAGCGAGACCGCACTCAAGCTATTCTTAACAAGGTTGTGGAAACACTGTCCACTACTGGTGAGATCATTGGGAGGTGAAAGGAACACACCTGGTGAAGAAGCCCTCTATGCAGGAGGGAGTGCTGGACAAGGTTACTGTGGCATGGTTAAATGCACTTTTTCAATGTTGCATGGAAGGCAGGTACAGTTCCACTTTATTGGCAAACTGGATTGAAAGCCCTGATGCTGTCCCTCCAACAAAATGAGGAAAGTTAAAGTCACCAAAGACCATCTGGCAGCATGGCAACAGTAGTTTGCCAAATGTGTCTCCATGGGTTCTGTCCTCTTTAGAAAAGTGTTCTGAGTCCAGTACACCAGTACATAGATTGACACCCCCCCCCTTTCAGAGGCATGCTCACCACAGTAGTAAGCACAATGCAGAGCCTAACATTAGCCCAGGGAGTAGACAAAGGGGCCATAGAACATTAACCTTTTTCTCTGAAGGAGAGAGGTTTTACAGCTGTTAATTCCTGGTCTACAGAAAATATGGGGTATGCGGTTAATTTTAGATCTGTGACATCTGAACCATACTCTTCGGACAAACAGGTTCAGGATGTTGATGCTAAAACTTATTGTTCCACAGACTCAATTTGACAGTTGGTTTGTTATGATAGATCGAAAAAAAAATCATATTCCCTTGCACAGTCACAGGAAGTCCCTGAGGTTTTGTTTGGAGGCAACATGTTTCAATTTCAGTTCTTCCTTTTGCTAGCTTTATTCATGATTTATTTATTAGAAATGCCATGCTAGCTCCTTTCTGACTCCAGGACATCCATGTGCTAAATTACGTGGACAACTGGTTAATTCTGCCGTGCTCCATGAACTTCAACATCAAGATGTTGTTCTCACCCATGTGAGGAGTTTTGGGCTCAGGTTGAAGCTTAGGGAAAGTTGCTCCTCCAGTCAAGAGCAAATTTTCTAGGGGTTATATGGGATTCAAACATGATGAGGGCACTAGTAGGGTAAACTTATCAATATTGATAAAGTTAGGTCTGGGTATCCCCTCCAGTCTCTACGAAGACTGTTGGGGCTTATGGCAGCAGTAGCTGACATATACCATTAGGCCCATTACAAATGAGACTGTTCAGTGGTGGTTGAAAGTTGTTACTGAGAGTAATAAGTGTCATCCAGTGGTGCCTACATGCTCGGAGAACTTGGAGGTGTCCCCGATTTCTAGTCTTGGGTCACACACCAAGAGTGTCTCTTATCACAAGATGGTAATTTGACATGCCTCCCTCACGGTCTCTAGAGAAGCCCAAATCTAGTGTGGCATGTAAATTGCCTAGAATTGTGAACTCTTAGCACTGAAAGTCTTCTCCTCAGTTGAGAGGTCACCAGGTGTGACAATACAGCAATGATCTCATATATCAACCATGAGGGAGGATTACATTCGTACCCCCTGTTCAGGCAGGCTCAACTAATTCTTCTCTGGTGTAGGTGAAGTTTTGTCAGTTATGTAATGTACATTCTGGACAAGCAGAATGTGGTCTCAAACTTCCTGTTGAGGCAGGGGCTGAGGCCTGGGGTTTGGAGGCTCCATCCACAAGTGGGTGAGGCCATATGGTGGAGGTTCAGCCGAATGGAAGTGGACATGTTCACCTCAGAGAAGACAACACGCTGCCTGCTGTGGTTTGTCCTCACTCCTGTAGCAAAGATTAAAAAAGGTCAGGGCTGGACGCCATGGTACACATGTAGCCGAGGTCATGTCTGTACGCTTTTCCCCAGATCGCTCTGCTCCCACAGGCTCTAGTGAAAGTTTACCAAGATTATATTATATCTGCTGCTAATAGCACTGGTCCAGGAGGGTCTGTCAGGCACCCCATTTGAGCCCTTAGAGTCAGCTACAGTAAATCTTCTAACCCTAAAAGTAGCACTTTTGGCTGACCCTGACATCTTTGTTGCCCGTTCCTGCCTTGACTTTGTCCTTGGATAAGCCAAGGCCTCCATATACTGTATTTTTGTGTGATTATTCCTAAGTGCATACATCTGCTGCCCAACCAGTAGTGTTGAAATATTTCTCCTCTCCTCCGGTCCTTACACTGGAACGAGGAAGATTGTACCTTCTGTGTCCAGTGAGAGATCTTTATATTTACATCCCCTACTCTGGCCAGTGGTGTAAGTTGGAGCAGTTGCTGGTCTGCTTGGCAGTGACAGTAGAGGTGAAGCTATGTCAAAGCAGCACATCTCTATTTTGATAGTGGAAACAATCGCTATTGCTTATGAGAAACGTTGTCTCACTACGTCTCTGGGCATAGGGGCTCATTCCACTAGGGGTACCCTTACAGGATGTTTGTGATGCGGTAGGGTGGTCTATGCCACACACATTCATTCGGTATAACAGTTTGGCCTTATTGGCCAGCTTGTATATGGTTCTCACAGATAATATATCTGCTGGCTATTGTCTCAAGTCAGAGGATTGATTTATCACCTTCGGCCAGAACTATGGAAACTGTGAGTCTGGTCAATGAGGGGCACCAGCACATAGATTCCTGTCTCTCAACTGAGGTTGTAGAGACCATGTTAAATGCTATGGATGTCAGTGAGACCCAGTAAACTGTGCAATGGCTACAGTCCTGTTCTAACAGGAACGTTTTTCAGAAAGGTTGGCTCCTTTTACAATTAGGGTCTACGTGGCTGCCATTTTGGCATGCCACGCCCCTATTAATGGAGCCTCTGTAACAAGCCATACCCTCAGTATGATGCAGTGGTTATACTTGTTCCCACAGCATGAAGCTCACACAACATAGAGTTCCCTTTGAAAGGGAATGTCTGAGTTATGAGAAGGGAACGAGATGATCTGTGGTTTTGTCATACTGGGTTATGCTTGTAAATTGCATCTGCCCTTCAGACAAGCCTATGACATGGTTTACAGGTACTGTTTTATAGTTACGGACGCGCAAAATGCCACTTCACCTGACCAAAGCATGCCTATAAATAGGCATGATTTTACACAGAGTTTAGATACCAGTCACGTGTGAGGGTAGTTCCCACAGCGTGAAGCTCACGCAACATCTCATTCCCTTCTCAGGGAACAGGGTAACCTGTGTAACCCAGACATTTGCAGAAAGCACATTTTTTCATCATTTTTTCTGCTTGTGAGAATTCATCCATAGCAAAATCCAACAGGTTTCCCCAGATCACCACACATATTTAATACCTATAGCTTTTATTCTTAAAAAAAATGGCTAAGAAAGCAATATACAACAGCAGCATGCATGTCACATTAATATTAATAGAAAAATGTCTATTATTTAGTATAGTCCCATGAGCACACATTTAGAATTATTAGTGCTATCATTTTTTTTTTTATTTTATCAATTTGTATAGCGCTTTTTACAATGGTACATTGTCTCAAAGCAGCTTTACAGAAATATCATTTTTACATTTACAAGCGACTTACTAATGAGAGCACATTCACACACCAATGGTAGCAGAGCTGCATGCAAGGTGCTAGCTTGCCATCGGGGGCAACTTAGGGTTCAGTGTCTTGCCCAAGGACACTTCGGCATGGGATCACCCGGGCCGGGATTCGAACCACCAACCCCACGGTTAGTGGATTAGTAGATTTGTTCAAAATGCTTTCGAAGTTTCAGATGGCTGCATCAAGAAATCCACAGTATTTTGAAATCATATGGTGCAATGTGTACAGGCTCCTGAATAAAACGCCTAAATCTTTACATTCTGAGATTCCCCCTCTACCCGAGCCCCCAACTCCCTAGAGCATTGCCTTCTCCGACCCAGTCTGGGATTGGTAGAAATATCAGGTATTACATGATCACTTTCATCACTGTATAGAGGGCAGTTTGTTAGTGTGCCTACTTGCAGTTGTTAATACAGCACAATGAACACAATTGAGAGAAAAAATTTATTGTACAGATATGCATGATCTGCATATTATTTCATGAATGTATCCAATAAAATTGTTCAAATAGCTATAAATGCTATAAATTTTGTGCTAGTTTGGATTGTGCTATAGGAATCAGCCCCATACCATATTTAATCCAAAAACACCACCCTAACCCCTCTCTTCACCTTATCCTTAACTAATCACAATCTTCATGTAAGGTGGCTATGAATTGCTATGTTATGAATTCTCACAGGTATTATCACTATTATATCTCCTAAGAACATATTGCTTATAACTAATAACTGATGAAAGATTTTTTAAAAAAAGTCCTGTAATAACCAGGAGCCCCTTGTTGTGATACATTGGGTTATATAGTGTCCCTTTTGTGACACATTCTCTCCCTTCCTCTGTATGTCTGTCTCTCTGTCAAACACACACGTGCACTCACTTACACACACACACACACACACACACACACAGAGCTTTTTTTCATCGTTTCCCCCCCAAGAGCACTTTAGCTTAGGAGATTGCCTTTTTAAGGTGGAAATCAATATCTTTTCTTTTTCCATCTTCCTTCTTTCTGCTGTCCTCTCAATTCTGAAGCCCCTGCCTCAACCTACACTTTCAAGTTAGATACCAAAGAAGCATGTAGTCACTATTTATGTTTATAAATGCATAAAGAGGAAATGTCTGTATTTCTTCAGACACATCACTGACATTTTATTAGTTGTCTTATTTTATTTAAAAATACTTTTTTTGTGACAAACTAAAACATTTTCTTCTCTCTTTCATTTTCTCCCTCTCATCGTTTTTACTTCAGACACATACCAGAAATAATCGATAGTTGTGTAGCCGCAGTTACACCACTCGTGCGATCTAAGAATAAATTATTATTATTATTATTATTATCATTATTATTATCATTATTATTATTATTATTAGTAGTAGTAGTAGTAGTAGTAGTAGTAGTAGTATTACTACTACTACTACTACTACTAGTACTACTACTACTATTATTATTATTATTATTATTATTATTATTATCAATAATAATAATAATAATAATAATAATAATAATAAAAGAGTGCTGTTTAAATAGACCAGGAAATGTCAGGTCATGTTGGTTGTTATATGTATTATACCTCAAGCCTTTGTTGCAAAGACACAACATGAAGGCATACAGCAACATAATCAGACCTTTGCCCAAAACAGCTATAAACTCAGTGAACAATAAAATAAGTGTTCAGGTTGGAGAAACAACAGCCCTGGGATTTACTGCAAAACCCTGTTTCATTGGCACAATCCAGTAAATCAGGCTGTGCAAAAACACTAGGACAGATTACTTCCCTAAACATTGTATGGAATGGATAAACACGCATGATATTTGATTCGGCCTGTGTCATTTTCTCTCTCTTTAAGCTTGTCAACTGTGACCATACATAGCAAAAACAAAAGAGCACCGTGATCAGCTTTCAGCAAGTCAGATCAGAGTTTCAGGGCTGGACTGGGGGACACATACCTCTTACTTTGGCTAGCCTAAAAATACCTGCAGATGCAGGATGGCAGTGTAGGGCATGGTGTTTTGGAAACAAAATAGATTCTAACAACCCATTATAAAACTTTATTTTAATAGCTGTAGAAAAGATAAACTGATGAAAATGACCAAATAGAAAACAGAAAGGCAAAATGTATCAGTCTACAGAACAAATGACCAAGACCACCTGCTCTTCCCTCTCACTATCCACCCATCAAACATACCCCACCCTCTGCCACAAGCCCCGCCTGATCAAAGCCCAACCCATTGACAGGCAAAGCCAGCAACACTCAAGAGGCTATTTTTTGCCCTGCCTCACTAAATAAGGTCAGAGCGTGAAGGAAGTGGGTGAAGGGCCAGAGGGACTTTGCTCGGCTTTTACCCCATGGGTATAAAAGCCTCAGGGCAGTGGGGGGCTCTACCGATCACTCTTAACGCTCAACACCAATCCTGTGTGTACCATTAAAACACTACTTTAGATTGTGCTTTTTGTTTTTTTTTTTTTTAGATCATCACAGTCATATCTGGCTGCTTTGTATCTAATGCTATTTTTTTATTTTTTTTTTTCCTGCAGTCTGCTGCGGTGATGAATTTTGATGGCATTATTAACCAGGCTGACCTACTTATTTTTGGCTATTGGGATGGACAGGAGTGTGTGACAGTATGGAATATAACTTAAAGACCAGTTTGATGAGATCCCAGGGAATAAAGGCAGAAAGAAAAGCCATCTCTAAGCTGCATCTTTGTGGTGCTGTTTCTGCATCTTCTCTCTCTCTCTCTCTCTCTCTCTCTCTCTCTCTCTCTCCTAATGTCAGCACACTGCCCATACTGTCTCCTACTCCTGTTTCAGATCCCACAGGATGTATCTCAGAGAATCTGTCTTTCGTAGGACAGGTGGGAGGATGGGGGTGGGGTTTTCGGTAAAAGTACCATGATGCATTGCCTATCAGACATGCCCATACTGTGATGAGATGGGCTGGAGGCCTACGATTGTCAAGGTTATTTTTTAATCTACCTTGCTCTGTTCCTCCAGCCTTTCTATTTTGTTTCGTTTCAACTTTTTTTCCCTGTGCGCTGTTTGAAGAAGAAAGACACCTACAATGTCACTGGCTCCTTTTCTTTTTTCCTTCTCTCTCTCTCTCTCTCTCTCTCTCTCTCTCTCCCTCTCTCTCTGCTCTCATCCTTAAACTCTCAAACGCTGATTCAGCTGCTGGTATACAGATGATCCTGCTGCCATCCACATTCAGTACGGCATCTCTCGGTAAGTGAGTGCGTATGCGTGAATGCATGTATGGAACGTGTGTTTGTAGGTGAACACTCTTCATCTTGTCCTGTTTCTACTGCTGCATGTCTGTGTTTATGTATGTGTGAATATGCAGCCAGAACAGCGCTGAGCTCTCTGCTTTGGCGTATTGCTCCTGTCAAAGTTGCTTTAGTGCTAACACTAGTGGAGATGCTAGCACCCTTATTATACTACTGCATCACACTACAACCTGTGCTAGGTTATGCCAGCACAAGGAGCTGATTCAATTTGTGAAGTTTGACAGTGGCAGAGTTTTATTTATTTATTTATTAATTTTTTTATTGTTTTAGAATTTTAGACAGGTTTTTTGCAAAACATTTTGCTATTGTGTAAAAAAAATTACATTTGTTGTTAGGATAAAAAATGAGTACAAATATTTTATTAGCATAAATATTAGTGCTGCTGCAGGGCAGGGACAGAATGTAGGGTACTTTGTCTTTACTCATTTTCTGTCTTTGAGATAAAAATTCCAAAGTGATCCTTTCAGAGAGATGTAAGTAGGTACAGTCAGTGATGATGAGACAGAAAGGGGCTGACTTACATGACCTTGACCTCTCTGTGGGACATAAAGGCCAGTCAGCTCTGTACATGCTAATTTTACCCCGCTGGCATGGTGGTGACCCAGGCCATGTTTAAATGCAGACTAAACCAGAGCTTGGAGGATCTGGTGACAGTTGGACTGGTCTTATATTGAACAGCTGCTGAAGGCGGAGGACTGTGGTGTGGGGAGCTCAGGATTGGCTAGTGCAGGACAGGAATGGTACACCTGTTCCTAAAGTAAGTGTGTGTGTGTGTGTGTGTGTGTGTGTGTTCTGACAAACATATTTCCAAGTATTGGTTCCATCTATAGTGTAGGGTTTGAAAGCTCATATTAGATGTTGGCTGTGCACAAGAGAGAGAACGAGGGTGGGGGAGACCTGGATTTAGACAACTGGTAGAATCAAAGAAGAATGGTTGAAAAATAAAGGCAGGTGAATGCGGGAAAGGGAAGGAGTGGTGATTTATGATGACTTTCAGTTTAATTACAGAGAAGCTGCTATAGGCAGAGACAGCTATAAGCAGTCAGCCATTAGCCACTGGATGCTGACTTCTGCTGGTGTCAGTAAACTACTTCATCAAGTATGGATCATTTATAATGTATACAAAATGCTTATTTGTTAAGCAATCTGGTTATGTGGACTGGAACAGGCTATGTGGTCAGATTATTGTGCAGGCACAGAAAAGTACATGTACTGTATCTATTTAAATGTTGATGTGATGATGACAGATTCATCTATCCACTTTTTAATAGTGTCATGTAATGGAAATAAAAAAGCAATCTTGTGGTTTACTGTGGGGTTCAAATGACATATGTAAATGACAGATAAGAGGCAGTGTAATCTCATAGATAGTGTATATTCTGTTTGTTGTGTATATAGGTAATGGGTGCATAGTACTTTGTTTGGTTCTTAGGCTTACATTGAAATCGTTTGGTTATATATGATCTCAGATAATATATTGTGTTCTTTAATATTTAAGTAATTGATTATGAGCTTCCATGTGTGCCTCTCCTTAAGAATCTGGCAAAAACAAAAAAAAATGTGAATCGTTGTATGTGTTATATATTATGGTGATGACATTATATTATATTATATATGGTGATGACTTTATATTATATTGCATTGTCTGCAATATATGGTGATTTGGGGACAACCCTGGTGATAGTTAAACATCTGCTTCATATTTGCTCAATTAAACAACATTCAGAATTACTATAAGTGTTTCTTTGTTAGACATTTTAATTACCAGATTTTTGTCTTTGTATATACATAAAGGTAAAGCAGTCTAATGAAGATAGGTAATTAGTAACTATTTGCATTAATATGATTTGGATACATAATATAATATAATATAATATAATATAATATAATATAATATAATATAATATAATATAATATAATATAACACATGCTCACATGATACACATACACACTTATACACATACTTAGACACAGCATGAGGGTCATTAGACTACTGAGGCTGGTTGGTTCCTCCTCTGAGTTCCCTGTGCTCTAATGGTCAAACTGAGTGTCATGCAAGGGTAAAACACACACACACACACACACACACACACACACACACACACACACACACACACACCATATAGTGTCTCTGCTAACACTGCAGTGAGGTGCTTGCAGTGAGAGCAAGGACACTTCACATTGATGGTCTAATTATTTAAGAGGAAACTAAACTGTGTGCTACTTGTCTATAAACTGAAGTTTATCACTGAAAGATGTGGTGGGGAGGTAAAAAATAGATTATATAAATTCATGCTCATATACGCAGAGGTCTTCATTGTGTTTAAGTGTGTATTTATATATGTAACTACCGGATATCCCAGAGAGGCCCATGTGTATAAACACATACATATGCATTTATAATCAGATCATTATTGGATGCATGTAAACAAGGGGGAAGAGCGAGAGAGATAGGGAATGAGAGAGTGGGATATACTGTCAAGGGTCAATGAAAGTAAGGGGAGGGGAAAAGAGCGAAAGAAAGCGAGAATGAGGAGGAGGGTGTGTGTGGTGCAAGCTCTATAGGGTGTGCATTATGGACTGAGAGATTGAGAAAGCCAGGCAATGGGAGGATGAGAGGGGGAATGCAGTGAGGCTAGGTCAGTGATATAGATTTTAATGATAACCATTTATCTCCTCTGGACCATATTAGCTACACATCAAAGTGTTCAAGCCTATTTAGGACAGTTATGAGAGAACAGAGGAGCCCTGCAGTGGACAAACTTTCCTGCTTGTGTGTTGAAGGGACAGACAGAGAGATGGGAGGAGGGAGAGAGTGTTAGTATGAAACAGAATGAGAGGGAGACAGAAAGAAAGAAAGAAAGAAAGAAAGAAAGAAAGAAAGAAAGAAAGAAAGAAAGAAAGACACATAGCAAGAAATAGGAAAAAAGTAGGAAAGAGATTGCAGAGGCAGCACCTGGGCCGGAGGAGAAGAGCGGAAGAGCCAAGACACTCTTTTCCTTCCTGTTTGGTGCATTGGCCCATTAGAAACTGAACCTGTGGGACTTAATCTGATGGTTACCCACTAGGTAAGCACCAAATCTCTAATCTCTCTGTCTCTCTGTCTCTCTGTCTCTCTCTCTCTCTCTCTCTCTCTCTCTCTCTCTCTCTCTGGTGCAGTGGCACCTCCAGGGCTGACAGTCAAGGTGAATTGTGCATGGGGCTGCTCTGCATAGCCTGATTTAAAGAAAAAAAAAACAAAAACCTGGCACATCTGTGTCTTAATGTGCATGTGCACATAGGCTCATGTGTGTACAGCACTGCAGCTTTTTTTCAGATAGACCATGAGATAGAGAGAGAGAGAGAGAGAGAGAGAGAGAGAGAGAGAGAGAGAGAGCGTGAAAGTGCTGAAAATCTCTAAGTTAAGAAAAGAAAGGCAGCGAGAGATAAAATACGTCAACCATCAATATGCGCTTATGGTGTAATGATTTATACTGCTTGTGTTTATTTCTCTGAGTGATTTAAAAATGTGGAATATTTAATGTGCGGTCTTAGCAACTTGTCCTGTAAAGTTATCAGGAGACACAGTCAGAATAATTTATGGTGGTGTTGTGTAATATTTAGTATAGAATTAGCATGAAAAGGAAAATATATATAGAAAGCATATAATTGGTATACATACCAACTTTTCACTACACTAGTGTTTAAATGTAGTGAGCGGAGAGGACGAGATGGTTATGGGACAGTGCTGTATATCCAAGCCCATGGACCCTGCTTGGGGGACATACTTCTTTATATGCCCATATGAACACAAGCAACTATGGAATGTAAAGAAGTATGTATCCCAGGCAGGAGATAGAGCGGGGCTTCACACACACTTCACACTGTCTGAGTGGAAAGATGAACTGCAAAACGACTGAATTTGTAGTGAGGTTTTAGAGAATTCCTGTGAGAATGTTTTAATTGAAGTTGTGGAACTAAATGTGTGTGTGTGTGTGTGTGTGTGTGTGTGTGTGTGTGTGTGTGTGTGTGTGTGTGTGTGTGTGTTAGAACTCTGTTTTAGTTTTGTTTGAAATTAAAATCTTGTTTTATCCTTATCTCTGAATTTTGACTAATAGATAATATGGTCAGAGAGAAAGCAAGAGATAGTTATACACATATATTAATGAAAAGACAGTAAGTGATTAGTAATGTCATTAAACCAAATCAAACCACATTTGCCATAATTTAGCAGGAATTTTCTTTCCTAAAACGTGTGGTGCTCCTGGTTCATCAGCTTCACAACATAAAATTAGCATTAGTACCAAACGAACAATTTTAAACTCACTTTCAATCTTGCTGATCAGTTCACTTGAACAACAGCCTGCATGTATGTATGTACGGGTGTATGTATTTATGTATGTGTGTATGTATGTATATATGTACGTGTGTGTATGTGAACAAATATCAGATGTCCTCACAATGATAAGTATATGTGATATGTTGACCTTCTGGGAATATTTGTCTGGTTTCCCTGTAAAAAAATATTACAAGCAGCTTAAAAAAATATTGGGGGAAAAAAGCACAGGTATGTATTGGTTTCTATAAAGATTTTTTTTTTCCTTTTAAAAAAAGATGCAGCTTTAATTTAACCCCCCCCCCCCCCCCCAAAAAAAAAAATAAATAAAATAAAATAAAATAAAGGAGCTATAGCATTTTGAGCTACTCTGATACACAAGGCAATTAAACCCCCATGCATAGACAGTGATAAAGGAGAGTGTATGCAGGTGTCTCTCCTGAGCTGCAGGCTATGGGACCGTCATTGAGCCTTCTTCATCAAGGTAAAATAAATTAGCCTGGATCATCCGCATTCTAAATCGGTGGTATGTTACAGATATGGACCTCAGTGACCATCAAACTCCTGTCTAACTAGTCCACTGAGAACAGTCATCGAATAACAGCTCTCAGTTTACACACACTTAACAGCTGAGCTGAGTCTGACATACTATATCTGTGCTTGCGTATGGAAGGAATAGTCCAAAATTAGATACAATGAAATAGATCCAAATGCCAAAAGGGAAAGATATGAGTCTTACAAAAGATAACACTACGATTAGAGTATGTAAAAAGAATCGGCCTTAAAATGGAGATGAGCATTCTATAAAAAGGAAACATATGCATATAAGTGAGCGAGACAAAGAAAGAAGGAGAGAAAGTGGGATAGGATACACAAGGGACCAGGTGCCTGACCGAGTTGAGAGCGGTAACATATGGAGCATGGCTGCAGAAGGGCATGTAAACTGGGAATGTGGGCTACATGCACATACCATACATGGTGTTGACAGGGAGAGAATGGTGGTGCTTTTAAAACAAAAGAAAAGAAACAGGTCATTAAGGTCAGCATGTGAGATCATACGTGCATAGATAAAGCCGGGGGTGGATGGATGAGGATGTTCGAGGCAGGCTGGCTATGAGACTGCGTGTATGGTCGGATAAAGCAATTGAGGTGTGGAGGGAATGGGTGTATTGTTCTGACACTTTGCCTGTGTCAGCAGGTGGAAGTGCTCATCAGAACATTAAATATGTAGCAATGCTGACTGAGTCAGTGTCCTGAGGCAGTCAAAGCCAGAGGCCGACGGGCCCACTACAGCCAGATCAGGCCTAAACCTGCCTTAAACTTAATCCACTGCTGTCCAACATGCTTCATGACTCAACAATGAATGGAGTCACAGTGCAATGTAACTGAATTACACTGCTGAAGAATTTAAAGGCGATATGTCACATATTGTTATACATGAATTGGAGTAATTAATTACTGGAATAGATCACCATGTGTGCAATATATAGAATGCAATCCATATCAAAATAATAATAATATGTAAGAATGTAAGAAGAAGAAAAAGAAATGTAGCCAGGCGAATCCAGAGATTTTTTTTTAAGCAGTGTGTATGTACACAGTTAAGGGACCGGTTATGCATACAGTATCTAAAAATGTACACTGTACAGTTTTTAGTACATAATCAGTGATAATCGTCTTACTCTTTAAAGGTAAGGACAGTGATTTTGCACATAATATATGGTATATATATATGTTCTCTGTGTGTGTGTGTGTGTGTGTGTTTAATTCCCTCTTGTCTGTATTCTTTACCTTTTTGTAGACTTCGTTGTCATATCAGTTGCCATTCCATCAGCATCCTGCTGACTGACAGCTATCTCTCTGTGTGTGTGTGTGTGTGTGTGTGCCGTAAAGAGCAGTAAACAGTAGTAAATTAAACAAAGTCAATATTTGGTGTGACAAAAAATCAAATAAAAATAGTAGTATCATTTGTGCAGTTTTGAAAGGAAACTAGCCAGTAAGTTTCACTGAGCATCTTGCAGAACCAGTCACAGTTCTTCTGAAGTCTTTGAGAAAGATTTTTACTAAGAACTAAGAGACATCTCAGTCATCTTGCTTAACAATTTTTACACTACCATTCAGATTTTCCAGCCTCTGCAGGTGTTTTGGGAGTGTGACCTCAGAAGGAACACTGAAGACAGACACTTTATTTCTTCTTATCTTGAATTTCCAAACAGCTAGCTATCTCAGCTAACATTTGCCAAAAATCTATTAAATAGGCCAGAAATAGATTTTGGTTTAGTTTAAAGAAGAATAAATCTGAAAATTGGTTGGTGAGATTACAGAAAATACAGTACACCTAGATGTTATTTATATATAATTCAGCATGCTGTATGTACTGTATGGCTCTAAAGGGGGAAATCTGTGCTTGTTTGAGTAGGCATATAAATCCAATGCAGTAAATCACATGACAGAAGCTTGCTTAGAGCTGTATTATAAGTCATTACACAATAAGTGCACAGTACATGACAACTGCTTTACCTCAGGGAGTTATGATAAGGGGTCTTAGCACTGAGCACTATCCTGTTCAATGCATGAGTGGCATTCCTGACCCCTGTGTGTCGTGAGATGTAAAAGCACACTGCTATTTTGAAAGGGTTTCATCAACACTTTAAGCAGGAATACACACAATGTGTCTATTCTAAATCAACCATTAGCATGTGATTAACATGTTCAGTCAGGTACAGACATGATCAGAGGTCAATTCTAGACATTAAAGACATCAGCTGAGGTCAAAAGTTAAGCCTCAAGAGTGAATGCAGAGGTCAGCGTATAGGGAAGGTCTATAAGTCTGCTCACCATTACTCGTGATCCTGACAGCTTGTCAGTCAACCAGCGTTTCCGGTTAGAGCTGTGTCTTAGAGGTTCAGTTAACACCTCTATGGGGATGGCGAAGGTGAAGCAGCGGTGCATAAATTAACCAACCCCATGACACCGCATAAAAGGGGCTTATGTAAAAGTGGCTGACACACAATTTTTTTCACAATCCAGAAAGGACAGATGACCGATTTAAGTGATGACAGTGAGATTTGCAGCTTAGTTTAAGTTAGAAAAAAAATTATACTCCACTGAAGCACCGTTAGATTGCATCCATGAACAAGATCAATTGCCTGCCAACACACACACACACACACACACACACACACACACACACACACACACACACACACACACAGGATCAATGCCTTGGTAATTTGGTTCAATCAATTAAGGAGACATCTGCTAGCATTTAACCACAATAACAGCCAATCCCATCTATATGAGAGCACGAGAGAGACTGAGAGAGACATACAGATAATTACATAGACTCAAAGCTTAGTGGACCATCACAGATGGACTTATTATTACTGACTATAATTTTTTTTCTTTTAGCTCTGTTGAGGGCATTTTGCTGAGTGATACTGCCAGAGCTTATTGACACCATAACTTTTTACTAGTTTTCTTCGACTGGTGTTTCACCTTTTATAGTTCACTTGTCTGTCTACAGCTAGCAGGAAGTGCTTTCCATTTAATCAGTATGCACAGACCTTCCACACCACTGAATGGGCATGTTTCCTCAACATTAACACTGTAGATTAATTAAAATTCACTAAAGATGTAAACCTGGAAGTCATTAAAAGATGAAGGGCACTAGAGTGTAGGGTTCTAGGGTTCGACCTCCTCATTTGGTTGGCAAATAATTAACTGCAAAAAGTGGCACAATGCTTTATTACAAATGATTAATACTGCTATTAATGTGTTATTACATGATTCTAGAAAGACTCATGGGAGTGAAACATCCCAATGCAGTATGTATTGTCAATCATAAGCATATGCAGGGAAAGGATCTGTTGTTGAAATGACTGCATATTCAGCTCTTTCCATCATGCATGCACACCATAATATTACTGCAAAGATTAAGTTGGAGACAGGAAAATATAAACATCATGACTATAGAAATGGATAGCAAATAGCAATTATGTTTTGGCACATCTTGCTGACATGTTCAGAATTCCTGTGAGGATAGATTTTTTTTATGTATAAAATAAAATATCTAATATAACTTTGATTGAAGATTGTAGCTGTGAGAGTCAAAACCTGGTTTATGTATCTATTTGAAGATCTGTACCGGTGAAACACCGTATTTCTTATCTCACACACTCACATTCACACATTTACATGAACACTTTAGTAGTGCATAGTCAAGTACATTTCAGCACTGACCTGCAGGGTTTACATCTTAATTTATTTTACAAGGTCGAATGACAGAGGACTTTACTGATATTGATAACTAAGTTGGGCAGTACCTGCTGGTAATGGGTTTATCAACTAATAAAAATATAACACTCAAAGTAAAATATTGCTGAACTTTATTACAAAAATAAAAAGTACTGATTGCACCATGAAAATGGACTGTAGTTTTTGAAATGAAATAAATATATAAATAGAGACATTCAAAATGTATTTAAAAAAAAAAAAAAAAACACTTCAAATAACACAACAAAATATGTCAGTGATAGTTTTTATTTCACCTCTAGGGGCCACTCTCATACCGTATAATAACAGCCACTCCAGCAAAGGATGCAACCTCGAAAAACATTGGGCGTGGATTTTTGCAGATAACCGATAGTTCCAGCAATCGGTCAAACTCTAACCTATTTAGCACATTCTCCCAGGTGACTTAACACAATATGAGCCAGCAGTGATACAAGTGCTGTAAAATTTTCACACCTGACCTGAAACTATAAACCTTAGGTCTGGGCTCAATTGGGATCACTGCAGGTTTGTATAAACAAACTGATCTTTTGCCAATTTTTGTAAATCGTAAAATGGATGCTTAAAAGCGAATCACTTTTTTTTGTTCTAATTAATTTTTAGAATTTATTTATATATGATATATTTTTTCCTTTAATCTTTTTACTCTTCAGACAAAGATTATTTGAACTGGGAATTAGCATATGTTGAAATAATCATGTTATTCAGCAACCCATCTCATGATGATACACATAAGCTGTGGTTCTCTAGAATCAAGACAACTGATTTACAATTGACTACAAATCAGTTTCTTTGTTGAAAAAGTAATTTCACTGAGAATATACCACACTTTCAATACTACATTGAATAAGGAGAAAGTTGCATCTAAACCTGTACATTTATTTACACTTTGCTTTTATTTATTCACACTAAATGAACCCCAGACCACAGTATTTTATGTAAAATTAACAAATTCTAAATGCAACAAAAAGGTGCAAACCAAAGGGGTTAGTATTAAAACACCCCAAGTCTGGCAAATGAACCAAATTATGTCTCAAAGTTATAGAAAGAACAGACACTGAGAGAGAGAGAGAGAGAGAGAGAGAGAGAGAGAGAGAGAGAGAGAGAGGAAACAGAACATGGAATACGCTGGAATATGTGCTAGTGCCCAGGAGTGCTACAGATAAGATCTATACAGAATCTTTCAAATTGAAGAAGACTAAATTATCTGCCATTAATATGATGTACATGATAGTGAAACATAATCCAAAGCAGGTTCTTTGGAATAGGCTGCATAAAGCTTGAATTGGTGCTGAGAGCCTTAGTAAAGTTCCAGGATGATCAATTCTGCGAGTAAAACACTCACACTCAGTGATCTCCACGTGAACCGCTTAAGGAATGAAACATTAATGGCGTGACTGGGTCCAGATTCAGACAGAGAGAGCGTGACAGAAAGACTGATGTGCAGTATTTTAGGTGGACACTCAAGAGAGAAGGTGAGCAGAAGGTCAAGGTGATTAGTCACAACCACAAAAAGGACACCAATGGGAGATGAGGAAGAGAGGGGGGAAAAGTATGTGAATGTATGTGTAATACAATCATTACCTCAGTACATACACTTACTGTAGGTGTGTTTAGAAATGCAACAGAGTAAAGAGATCAAACTCTGTGGCACTGAGGTCATCAGCAGAAAGGGGAATAAAAATTAATTCAGGAATATCACTTAGTTATCAAAGATATCAAATATATCCAATTTAGATATATTTCTTTTCCAAGAATTTAATCCAAATGAATTTGCTTATATAGTACACTCAAACTCACAAAGACACAGAGAGAGAGAGAGAGAGAGAGAGAGAGAGAGAGAGACAGAGAGAGACAGAGAGAGAGACAGGGAAAGACAGAGA
>JAFFST010047750.1:89503-115560 GCA_022414735.1 Noturus placidus
GATGTACAGTCGGGGAAATAAGTATTGGATGCATCAACATTTTTTTTTTCAGTAAATATATTTCCAATGAGGTTATTCACATGAAATTTTCACCAGAAATCAACATTAACTTAAGAAATCCGGAAATATAAATAATTCACAATATTAAAGTCCATAAATGAAGTTATGTGTAATACAGTGGAATGACACAGGAGAAAAGTATTGAACACTGAAGTTTATTTAATACTTAGCGGAGAAGCCTTTGTTTGTAATGACAGCTTCAATATGCTTCCTGTATGAAGAAATTAATCGGCCGCAGTATTTACGTATGATTTTCTTCCCATTCTTCTAAACATATTGCCTTTTAACTTGTTTAATTGGATTCTAGTCAGGTGATTGACTGGGCCATTGTACCGCCCTGATTTTTTTTTTCTCTGAAACCAATTGAGAGTTTCCTTTGCTGTATGCTCTGGATCATTGTCCTGCTGGAAGGTCTACTCACGTCTCATCTTCATCAACCTGGTAGATGGCAGCAGATTCTTCTCAAGAACCTCCTGGTAAACTGCTCCATTCATGGTTCCTTCAATTATATGAAGTCTGCTAGTACCACACAATGAAAAACAGCCCCACACCATGAAGCTTCCACCTCCAAACTTTACTGTTGGTATAGTGTTTTTACGGTGATGTGCAGTGCCATTTCTTCTACAAACATGGTGTGTAGTATGACAGCCAAAAAGTTCAATTTTGCTCTCATCTGAGCAGACTAAAACATCCAAAACAAATGTAGACTGGATTAGCATAGTCATTCCTTCGACCGTTCACAAAGCTCTGCAAGAGACAAGAGCTGATCTACTGTTCCATGGCCTGACAGAACTTCTCATATCCTAGGTACATCTACTGGGAGGACAAAGAAGGTGATTCCCTTATAATTAGAAGACCCTCTGTACCACATTATGTGTAGATGTAAATCTGTCTTTATCTATTCCATCTCATACATTGCATTTATTCATTTAGCAGACCAAAGCAACTTACAAATGAGGAAATATTCATCCATCCATCCATCCATCTCCTATACCGCTTATCCTTCCTTTAGGGTCACGGGAAACCTGGAGCCTATCCCAGGGAGCATGAGGCACAAGGTGGAGTACACCTGGACAGGGTGCCAATCCATCGCAGGGCACAATCACATACACATTCATACACCCATTCATACACTACGAACACTTTGGAAATGCCAATCAGCCTACCCTGCATGTCTTTGGACTGGGGTAGGAAACAGGAGTATCCGGAGGAAACCCCCGCACACACAGGGCCACGGTGGGAATCGAACGCCAGACCCTAGAGGTGTGAGGCGAACGTGCTAAACACTAAGCCACTGTGTGCCCATGAGGAAATATTAATTATTAAATATTAAACGATAAAAAAAAAAAAACATTAACTCAGGCTCTTTAACTGCCAGTTAACTTACATTCCATGTTCTCAAAGACAATTTCCATTGCATGCATCTAGTCTGTCGGAGCCTCTCAATCACATGCCTGCCATCTGACTAGCATTGCCCCTGACCCTTCATCTTGCATGTAGTGAGCCTCCAAGATGGTTCAATGTTGGATTATGTGAATGGCCCAGTCACACTAGGCACTCGCTTACTGACATCATCCCCAGGACTGGGTTCAAGGGTGAGCCCTGATAACCCTAATCTGGGTTGGGCATTTTTTGTACCTTTTATGGAGGTCTTTAGGATCACTCTTTCTCTGACCTCACCTCTCTGTTTACCAAGGCTAAGAGCATTAAGCTCAGTGTGACATAGCCCTGAGGATCACTGAAGTACACAAGGCCCTTCAACATAACAAGGTCTCAATCCACTGAGGGGGAGTTTCAACTTAAAAGTTGTACTAAGAAGTGGAAACTTCGGAAACAATTTGGATACTTGAGCTTTCAAATAATGAATGCCCTGTACTCTCTCAGTTTAGTTTTCAGCAGATAGGATACATACAATAGTTTGCATCTCTTACATCTACATTGGTTGCATTATGTACACTTTTTTTTACAATAGAGTCAAGTGTTAGTAAATTTCAAAATTAGTGATCAGCTTAGTGGTTAATGTTAATTGGACTCTTAAATGCAGAGTCTTTGGAATTATGGCTTTTTTGAGAATGGGAAATGATCAATTCAGTAAATGAAGGCAACATCATTACAACACAGTTTATGTAAAAATATGACATAAGACATTTTTCACTGTGAATTTTGAACATACAGCACTATGTTTATTATGTAGCTTATTATACAGATTATTATATATTATGTTTTTTAACAATATTTACAGAAAGTGAACATATGTTGATTTCCATGTAGTTCAAGCTTCATTTATGCAAACAGGCTAAAACAAACTGACACAGAGTATAAATAAATAGAGCAGGATGGAAAGGTCATGTTCTGACACCACAAAAGGCAAAATTGGAAGTGTATCTGTGCACTCTGTACACAATCTATACATTTATTTGGTTAATGATATTATTGTTCCTGTTTTATTAATTGAAAACGTAGTATTGTTTATTTGTTAATAGTCTTCGAGGTGCTACAAGTGTATTGACAGCAAAATAATTAAGCGCTGAACATGTTACTAAACAAAGAAATAATCTGATCAGCTTTTCCTCTCTGCTGTCCTTTACAGATTCTGGCTGTGGCTGTGAGCTCCAGCACTACTGTCCCCCTCATCCCAGAATGCTTTGCTAAAGCTGGTAAAATGGAACCAAATCAACTGTTCTATGGATTTGGTCCCCTTCAACCAGCTGTAGCTGTGCATTGATCACCCCAGAGTACAGTAAGATAGACAGAGAAGATCTGGGAGTACACAAACACATACTAACACTCTACAGGATTCACCTTATGACCATGTCTGACCGGATCTGAGCATCATATGGATTTCCTGATCCAGATAGAACACCAACCTGATGCATTTTACCCCACACTTTATGATCTCTAATAACATGATTAAGCACTGTGAAGTTACTAAAACCCAGGAGAACATTAGCTGTTCAACTCTTTATGACTGATAATATCTGATTATGAATCCAGCCCTGACTGCAGTCAGTGGAATATAGGTTTGCTGAGTTTTATGGCTGCCCATTGATTTCTTGTCTTGCTGGTGAAAGAGAGAGATGTGCAGGGACAGGACGGGAGAGAGGGCTGCACGTCAGGCTGCTGAATAAGTAAAGCAGTCATTCCTTTTTTCCTGTTTTTTTTTTTCCCTTCACACTCGTTGTGATCCTTAATTCTTGTGTCTGATCAATAAAAGCTCATCCTGAGATCCATAAATGCTGAAGTGGGTGTTTTTTTAAATGTCATCTCTCTGGAAGGAGGAAGGTCAAAGTGAAGGGAAATTGTGAGGAAGAAAAGGAAAATTAGGGAAGATATATGTTTCTATGGAGGACAGGAGCTGGAAGTTGACATGACAGTGCAGAAGAACAGTGAAAAAGGGAATGGGTAACATGATGCCACACACTATCCTATATTCTAGCATAGGCTTGTTACAGGATTTTAATATTAGATACATTACTAGTATTCTAATGACTAATTAAAGCAACACCAACCAAAAAAAATCAACTTCTAATCCTGATTATTATTGAAGTCTTAAACATTTGTAACAGTTAGGAATTTTAAGTCATGATCTCCCAAGACCTCTATTTTCACACAGCATAATTTGCTGGTATAACAGTAGGACATCATATATTTAGTTGGGCAGGACCTCTCTTAGGGATTAGTCAATCTACAACTTTGTGAAAAGGCATCTCTGCCTCAGAGGCAGGAGGAAATTGGTTCAAACAGCCAGTTGGTGGAGTTTACTTTTCAAAACGTTGCATTCATTCCGTAGTTAGTTACAGTAATGGTAAATGGTACACTTATATAGCACTTTTATCCAAAGTGCTTTACACTGTGTCTCATACACCAATTCACACAACCAAGGTAGCAGAGCTGCCATGCAAGGCGCTAACTTGACATCGGGAGCAACTTGGGGTTCAGTGTCTTGGGCAAGGGGCCAGGACACGACAGTGGCAGGCCCCTGGGGTGGCATAGTCGACATAGCCCTTAAACTAAGAGCCACAGAGCTCACAGGTTGGTTACTGGGGTCAGGGGGTACTGGTGACTTAGCCGTTAAGGCTCTGGGTTACTGATCAAAAGGTCAGGGGTTCAAGCTCCATCACTGCCAAGCTGCAACCGTTGGGCCCTTGAGCAAGGCCCTTAACCCTCTCTGCTCCAGGGGTGCCATATCATGGCTTACTCTGCACTCTAACCCCAGGTCCCTTACAGGCTGGGGCATGCGAAGAAATACATTTCCCTGTGCTCTACTGTATATGTGACCAATAAAGACTCATTACATGTAGAAATAGGTATAAGACATAAGTAGACTACAAAACATTTTTATTTAAGAAGCCAGATAAAAACCGTCAGTATCACCAGTTCTCGAACCACACAGAAGAAAATGAAAAAAAAAAAAGGCACAAAAAAAACACATACAACTTACACACATACCACACCAGACTTGGGACAGCACTCACAATCACCCACGACAAGGGTCACCTGTAATCTCCTACTCAAAAGGACAGCGCAACCACCTTTGAACATACAACTGACAAACAGCACCCCAAAATTGAGCACAGCAGGAAGTGAAGGAAACCACTAGAGGGAAAGGAGAAAGCGTAGCGCTCCCTGGTTTCAGCGGCCCAATTCTGGAAAAAAAAAAAATACAAACAGTATAAAGTAATAGAACACACAACCATCCAAGTAAACACACACTCTCCAAAATGTTCCTCCTAAAAGTAGACCACGTGCTACAAAAATGCACATGGTAACAAGAAGACAAACAAAAAAAAACATAACCAAACAACCAAGCCCGTAAGCCAAAGTAGGCCGATATGCTGTGTGTGGTAATGAGCCATAGTTAACACACACAACAAACAACGGCACCTAAATTGCAACGAAAAAGAAAATATTCAAAACAAATTTCATAAAAAAATTTAAATCAAAAATAGCACAAGCGGTGACTGCTAAGCAAACATACTGCATCAACACCATCTGAAAAACGTCAAATGGAAACTACCATGCAGCTAGCCGAATTACCAACCCAGCCAAGTGTTAGAGGCGGTCCAATGATAAGCCACGTTTGTGCAAACAAACCAAACCGTTTCTGTAGTAAATAGTAGAAAAATGAGTATATGTAGCCAATCTGGTAGACAAATCCATCAGCCCAGTCCGACAGCCCACCGCAATGTCCCTCTGCATATAAAAACCCCTTAAATTGTAACTGGCATCACACGGGGATCATCACCTTTAAAGTTTTTTTTTAAGCTCTGCCCATGGGTTGTTAAGCAAAAAAAAAAAATCATTCTGTAGAGCTGCCTTCATAATTATTGGTGATTTTGCCAGTTGTTCTGTATACTAGAGTGTTCATATACAGTATCTCACAGAAG
This sequence comes from Noturus placidus, assembly GCA_022414735.1. Lineage (NCBI taxonomy): Eukaryota > Metazoa > Chordata > Actinopteri > Siluriformes > Ictaluridae > Noturus > Noturus placidus. The sequence goes on from JAFFST010047750.1 coordinate 94,951, forward strand.
TAAGTACACCCCTCACATTTTTGTAAATATTTGATTTTATCTTTTCATGTGACAACACTGAATAAATGCCACTTTGCTACAATGTCAAGTACTGAGTGTACAGCATGTGTAACAGTGTAAATTTACTGTCCCCTCAAAATAAATCAACACACAGCCATTAATGTCTAAAACACTGGCAACAAAGGTGAGTACACCACTAAGTGAAAATGTCCAAATATGTATATATCCAGCCCTTAAGACACTAACAGTTTACAGGCGGTAGGCAATTAAGGTCACAGGTACAATAACTTAGGGAATTAAAGAGACCTTTTGTCTCTGAAAAATACCAGAAGAAAGATGCCTAGGGTGCCTGCTCACCTGCGTGAACATGGCATAGGCCTGCTGCAGGGAGGCATGAGGACTGCCAGAGAAACTGTACTGTAAGACACCTAAGCCGTGTGTGGCGGCAATTAGGTGAGGAGTACAAAGACAAGTGTGTCTTGCCTACAGTCAAGCATGGAGGTGGGAGTGTCATGGTCTGGGACTGCATGAGTGCTGCCGGCACTGGGGAGCTACAGTTCAGTGAGGGAACCTTGAATGCCAACATATTCTGTGACATACTGAAGCAAAGCATGATCAGTATGCAGTATCCCAGCATGATAACGTCCCCAAACACACCTCCAAGACGACCACTGCCTTGCTAAAGACGCTGAGGGTGAAGGTGATGGACTGGCCAAGCATGTCTCCAGACCTAAACCCTATTGAGCATCTGTGGGGCATCCTCAAACGGAAGGTGGAGGAGTACAAGGTCTCTAACATCCACCAGCTCCATGATGTCGCCATGGAGGAGTGGAAGAGGACTCCAGTGGCAACCTGTGAAGCTCTGGTGAACTCCATGTCCAAGAGGGTTAAGGCAGTGCTGGAAAATAATGGTGGCCACACAAAATATTGACACTTTGGGCCCAATTTGGACATTTTCACTCAGGGGTATACTCACTTTTGTTGCCAGTGGTTTAGACATTAATGGCTGTGTGTTGAGTTATTTTGAGGGGACAGTAAATTGACACTGTTACACAAGCTGTACACTCACTACTTTACATTGTAGCAAAGAGTCATTTCTTCAGTGTTGTATCTTCAGTGAAAAGATATCATCAAATATTTACACAAATGTGAGGGGTGTACTCACTTTAGTGAGATACTGTATTAATGATTAAAGATCTCACTGGGTATCTCAGTGGCTTGATAATATATTAAAACATAACCCAACCTTTTGTAAAATTACGCCACCTGAACTGACAATTAAAAAATTACTTAATGTTTGTGCCATAACTTGATGTCCTGAATTTGTGATCTTATGTCTGGTTTTCCCATTTGCAATATGATCACAAAAATGTGTCCCACCAGCTCTACCTCATCATTCACTTCCTTCAGCCTTGACTTAACCTCTTCTGTCAGCCTTGTTATGTGGTGTGGTAATGACCACAGACATTCGATGTGTGTGTGTATATGTGTGTGTGTGTGTGTGTGTGTGTGTGTTAAAGGAAAACAGAGCAGAACCATCTCCCCAGAGTGAAACATTTCACTCTGTTATTTGTCTTTTACTGGCTGATCAAAGATCCCATTACAAAATTATTGTGGTGAGACCTGCTCTTGCTTTCTCGCTTTCTCTCTCTCTCTCTCACACACACACACACACACACATACACACACACACACACACACACACACACACACACACACACATACTTGCGCACACACACACACATGTGCGCGCACACACACACACACACACACACACACACACATAAAAAATAAACCAACACACATCCAGATATAAATGGTAAATTTTACATATTGCAGTATCACCTGTACTGTAAATGGAGTATTGTACTGTAAACTGTGCAAATGCAAGCTAATTGAGCCATGTGAATTGTTACGAATTTACAAGCCTTATCAGAAATTATAGTCTCTCTCTCTCTCTCTCTCTCTCTCTCTCTCTCACACACACACACACACACACACACACACACACACACACAGACTCACACACATGCACTGTATTCTAACTTAGTCATAATATAATATGATAAGTTTGCCCTTTGCTGGAGATGTATTTACATTGCAGATGACATTGGGGGAAGGAAGCAGTGTTGCCAAGCCACATAAAACAATGACAGACATTTTAATATTGAGATTGAGAGTAAAGCCGGCTGCTGTGTCTTGTGTCAAATAGGACACCAGATGGACAGGACACATTTTACTCACACTGCGTTGATGTTTGAACATATTTATCACCTTCTGAATGACACAGACCAGTAAAGCACAGGGATAAACACTACACCTACACACAAAACAAATTTAATGATGGATTTACTTAACATTGTTATATTAACAGGTTCCATGTTACTGGATTAATTTGCATATAAGTACAATGCTGTTTAGTTAAATCAGTGTGACTTCATTTTGTCAAAAACTATTTGGTTAATTAAGTTCATTGTTCCACAATCAAAACTTCAAAATGCATCACTCCACTATTCAGTAATCACCTTTACAATTTCATATTCAGCCACTAGTCATTGTGTCACCAGCGACTCCATTTCCCGAATGCACCACCAACTACAAACATGGCCAAAGATGACTACACTTCTCCCACACACACACACACACACACACACACACACACACACACACACACATTCACCTTCCCTGGTGTTCTTATCACCCTGCTGCCAATCTCCCACTCACCCACTCCACACTCCTGGGCTGAATATTCCCAGAACTCCCTACATCACTGAGCGACACACCTCACCCATGTATCATGGGCTACCAGCTACCTCGGTTCCCATTGAACACAAACACCACCGGCTCCTCGTCCATTGACCAATGGTTCCAAAGGAGTGAACAAGTTTGGGAGAGCACACACCAACATCTAATACAAGCTACGAACACTTACAAGCAAAAGGCTGATCGTCATCTCAGTGAACACCCCCAGTACCAGCCAGGTGACAGAGTTTGGCTCTCCACCAAAAGAACTCAAACAACCATACCCGTGAAAAAAACTGAAGATACATCGGACCATTCAGAATTTTCAAACAGATCAATGAAGTCACATACAAGTTGGACCTACCTAGACACAGCCGCATAGCTCCATCATTCCATGTCTCTTGCTGCAATCCAGTCATCACTGGCCCACTAGCCACTGAAGTACCACTCAACTCCCCACATGCTCCGTTGGACATTGAAGGCCAGCTGGCCTACCTCGTAAAAAACATCCTTAACTCCATGCACTGGAGGGGCAAGCTAGAATACCTCGTCGAATTGAGGGTTACAGGCTGGAGGAAAGGTGCTGGGTTCCTTGTCAGAACATTCTAGACTTACGTCTATACAGAGATTGTCATAACCTACATCCAGAACATCCAGAACAACAACCCAGAGGCAGACCCAGAAATAACTCTGCCCAGAGTGAGCCCTTTGCTTCTGTCGGTGCGTCCTTTACGTGACACAGTGGAACACAATCAAAACAAAAGCACATAAAAATTTAACAGTTGTTGACCAGTCCTACTAATTCAGTCCACTTTATATGTTGCCAAAATTATTATTAGTTTTTTTTTTTTCTCCCTCACCATGCAGTCTTCTCAACATGCTCTCATTGTAATGAAGCAATTACAATAATCCCATCAATCCAATCATTCAGGTTTGGGGTTTTGGGGAATTTCCAGTTGTGTAATATCATCCTGGCAGCTGTGATACAACCAATCTTAATAAGGGTAAATGCATTTTGCTATGTTGGGTACCGATGATTTATCTCCAAGAAGGCATAGTTGTGGTCCCACAGGTAAATTAGACCCCATCTACTCTTCCAGTTCTCCCAGAATTTTACACCAGAAAGGGTGAACTAAAGAACGTTCCCAGATCATATGTAAATAAGTGCCCTCTACTTCATTACATTTCCAGCATAGCTAATTTCCAACTATCCCCATCCTGCCAAACCTAGATGGTGTATATTAATATCTATGTGCTTTTTTGTACTGAATTAATTTTCCCCTTATGTTCTTTCCCACATTAGATTGGATGTCCAGCCAGCCATTATCATGGATATTAATCCCCAGATCCTTCTGCCATACTGTTTTCCGGTAATTATCAGCATCTGCAGTTGCACTGCGCATTGATTTGTTATACATAGAAGCTTCATTTGGTAACTGAAGATACAGTAGGCATAAACAGGGTTATCACTTGCATTGAATTTGTTCTTGACACGGTGTCTAATCTGCAGATACTTCCAAAAATTAATTCCCCCACTATGATATTTTTTAATCAATTTAGAGTATGACATAAAATCGCCAAATATGGTTACCCTTTAAGCTGCCATTGTTTCCAAAACACCCCTGCCTTACCTGTAGAAATCTCAGGATTATTCCATAATGATGCATATGATGTGATATCCTGTACACTTTATGAATTTTGGTCAGAACATTTCTTGAATGAATTGCCATTGGATTTGAGTCCCATTTAGCTAAAGAGCATTGTGGCAAAATGCTAATGGGATGAAATGATGAGGCCAGTTTCTGTTCCATCTTGATCCAGTCCAACTCAGAATCTGCCTCATCCCAATGTTCAGCCAGTTTGGTCATTTCAAAAGAGAAATTATGCATACTCACATCTGGTAATCCAAGGCCCCTCTTGTCCCTTGGGGAGGTCAACTTGCTTATTTTAATTCTGGGTCATTTTACTTCGGATAGAAAGTCATTGATAATTTTGTTATCTTTTAAATATCGAGTCTGGAATGTTCACAGGTATCACTGTAGATATAATAATTGAAGTGCAATAACCATTTTGACTATATTCATTTTACCCCACAGAGAGAGCTTCTCCTGTTCCCATTTGTCCACATTATTGTTTTTTTTTTTTAATCTTTGACAGCAGTGGTTCATAATTCAACATCATTATATCCTCCAAAGTCTGCGTTAGTTTAAAGCCAAGGTACTTCACACCTTTCTCAATCAATTTAAAGCAATACTGGGTCACTGTATGGCAATGACATGTTCTAGATATTGACATAGCCTGAGATTTCTCCCAGTTTATTTTGCATCATGACACACTTGAATATAATTAAATAATACTCATTGATGGAGGGAGAGATTTGAGAGGATCAAGAGATAACAAAATATCATCTGCATATAACATTAACTTGTGTTCCATCAGTGTTATCAATGCTTCCATGAAAGTAATAGGTATATCTGTTTAGATTTCTGTTATAATTCAGCCACTATGTCAACATACTTTTTTATAATATTTAGCTGGAAACCAATTCACCCCTAGTGATTTGCAAGACTTCATATAGGTTATTGCAGCTTTGACCTCCTCTTGTGTAATGGGTCTAGGTCTAGAGACTCACATTGCAATACATGTCATCTTTAAAATACAGTCTCCTGAAAGAGGGACGTTTCTTTTTTTGCAGAGTATATACAGTATCTCACAGAAGTGAGTACATCACTCACATTTTTGTAAATACTTGATTATTATATCTTTCCATGTGACAACACTGAAGAAATGTCACTTTGCTACAGTGTAAAGTAGTGAGTGTACAGCTTGTGTAACAGTGTAAATTTACTGTCCCCTCAAAATAACTGAACACACAGCCATTAATGTCTAAACCACTGGCAACAAAGGTGAGTACACCCCTAAGTGAAAATGTCCAAATATGTATATATCCAGTCCTTAAGACACTAACAGTTTACAGGCGGTAGGCAATTAAGGTCACAGGTACAATAACTTAGGGCATTAAAGAGACCTTTTGTCTCTGAAAAATACCAGAAGAAAGATGCCTAGGGTGCCTGCTCACCTGCGTGAACATGGCATAGGCCTGCTGCAGGGAGGCATGAGGACTGCCAGAGAAACTGTACTGTAAGACACCTAAGCCAGTGTGCTACATGGAAACAAGAAGGATAGCTGATCGTCCTTGCAGTTGAAAATGACCTGTAATCCTGTGTCTCCCCCCAGATGTGATCGAGAACCTGCAAATACCTTCTGTGAAGAGTGGGGTAACATCTTTACAGCATCTCACCCCTTTTTCAGGAACAATTATTTACCCAATTTAAGAAATGTGCTAGAAATAAAAGCAGTTGGATGTGAGAGAACGTTTATTTTTTTGCTGAGTATATATGGGTCACACTTCTGATTGCTTCTCACCAAATCCATTCATATGCCTTCAGAACACTCAGATTATACAGCAAGAGTCACATGGTATTTTGATTGAAGTGTGATGATGCTTTTATATATTTTTAAAGCTTCGGAAGAAGCATTGTGATTGTATGGACAGAAAAGAGCAACAAACTTGCCAAAATTTGAATGAATAAGGGGTTTGAACGACATGAGGGTGAGTAAATTATGACAGAATTGTAATTTTTGGGTGAAATATTCCTTTAATCTATTGTGAATTATTGACAGATTGTAAATTACCATGAATTCAGCACAACATACCTGATCCATAACTGACAGGATGCTTGTTATCTTATGTTCCCTTGTTCCTCCTATCTTTTTAAAAATACTGGGCTGGGTTGAGATACCTAATGAAATTTAAAAATGACAAATCAGGTCAGTTGCTGATAAATTTGTGACAAACCTTACAATATCATTATATACCAGTACTTACTGTATTTCTTTACCAACACTTACACACAGATGAAATACTAAATTGTTACAGATGAACATAAACCTGTATTACATCTAAAGGATGTCAATTCATAACTTACATACAATACCAGCCAAAGAAAACTAAGTTTTAAATGTGCATGTATGTGACAGTAAGAATATGGACATGGATATGTGAGTCTGTGGACATAGTGTCCATGTACCAACTTGAAGTGTTTTAAAAGCTGTGATCTGGCTGTCTGTGAAGATCCACAATCTTTGCACAGCCTCGTGTAAGGCACAACTCCAAAAAAAAATAAAAGTTTGATATTATTTGATATTAAATAAAAATGGTCAATGCCATTATTATTTAATCCAGTTAATAAAATTAGAGAGGGTTTACAGTAAAATATGTGAGACTACTAGCTCATAGTATTAGTGAAAAATGAATATACACAAGTAAAGGCGTTGACTTTACGTACTGAACTGAAATGCTAACATCCTCTCATTCTGAGCAGGAAAACAAGGTGTGTAAATGTCTGTATGACTTCCGACTTATGTGGACATGATAACAGCAGAGCATAAGGAAAGCTAACATACTTTGCAGGGTACTGTAGTGGCTAAACCCATACAATGATATCTTAGTTGTGCATCCCCTTGGCTAGCGACACCAAACTAGCCAAGTCTCATGTTAGATAGCCAAAATGTTTTATATTTTATTGGTCTGGTAGTCCTGCAAACAGTGATAACACCCGAGGCAAGTTTTATGATAAATCCAGCTAAATTAAGACATGGATTATTCATGTGCAGATTATATTGTAAATCAAATCCAAATTATTCCTTCCTTCTCCATTTTTCACATTTTTAAAGCAATTAGCCCTCACATGCAAAAAAAAAAAAGAAAGGATGAATGGAAACAGTCTATTTAGAAGTATGTTTTTAAAAGTTTTTTTTTTTTTTTGATGAGGAAGAATCTGAGCTCAGCTGCGGATAATTAACAGTCCAGCTAATGTGACAGGAGAAAATCTTCTAAACATTTGCCATCTTTGTGCATGGGAATTTAATTATTAGCAAAGTTCAGCAAGTATAAAATATCAAATAAGAGCAGGAAAAGAACTATAACAACATAACTAACAATAACATGAAAAACACCAGAGGAATACTGCAACATCAATAGAATACCAGAAAACAACATATTATCTGCGGTTAATTATTCAAATCTTCTGACAACTACAATTTTAATGCATAAGAATTGAAAATATCTCACCTGTGTGTCCAGATAATGAGAACATTTTGCATGATCCACCTTTTGTACGATTTGATTCACACAAAATAGCATCAGACTAAAGAGAGCTGAAACATGAGCGTTGAAACTGCTGTCCATATGCATATGTGCAAATTTATATATGTACATTTACTGTATATATACCAACCTGCGGTACTGCAGAAACAACATAACTCTATTTCATTCATTTAAGTTAAGTGAGCTGTGTAAATTTGAAATATTACTTTTTTGCAACACAATTGTTTTCATTTTAATGCACAGACATTAGTGTATTATGTAATTTAAATGTAGCTTACATTCTTTGGACCAACAGCAGCCATAATTCATTGTTTTAAATATTTATCTATCTATCTATCTATCTATCTATCTATCTATCTATCTATCTATCTATCTATCTATCTAATAAATAAGAGCGACAGCAGAATACTAGGTGTGACTATTATTTCACAAAACATTCATAAACAATGTATTTTATAATTCATATATATATACACGCCCCCTGGGATAGGCTCCAGGTTCCCCCGTGACCCTGAAAAGGAGTAAGCGGTTGAAGATGGATGGATATATATATATACACCAATCAGCCAGAACATTAAAACCACCTGCCTAATATTGTGTAGGTCCCCCTTATGCTGCCAAACAGCTCTGAAAGGATTCTACAAGACCTCTGAAGGTGTGCTGTGGTATCTGGCACCAAGACATTAGCAACAGATCATTAAGTCCTGTAAGTTGCAAGGTGGGGCCTTCATGGATCGGACTTGTTTGTTCAGCACATTCCACAGATGTTTGATTGGATTGAAATTTGGGGAATTTGGAGGCCAAGTCAACACCTTGAACTCTTTATCATGTTTCATAAACCATTCCTAAACAATTTTTGCAGTGTGGCAGGGAGCGTTATCCTGCTGAAAGAGGCCTGTGCCATTAGGGAATACCGCTGTCCTGAAGGGGTGTACCCGGTCTACAACAATGTTTAGATAGGTGGTACACGTCAAAGTAAGATTCTCATGAATTCCAGGGCCCAAGGTTTCCCACCAGAATATTGCCCAGAGCATCACACTGCCTCTTCAAGCTTGCCTTCTTCCCATTCTTCATTCCCATCTCTTCCCCATGTAAGCGATACACAAGCACCCGGCCATTCACATGATGTAAAAGAAAATGTGATACATCAGACCAGGTCTTCTTCTTCCATTGCTCCATGATCTAGTCCATAAATAGAACATGAATATTTGTCACACCATTTTAAAAAATGAATAAAATATATATATAACATGAGTTAAGTCCAGAAAGTATTCACAAGAAAATATTTTCAAAGCAGTATTTTTTTTTTCTGGACTGATCTGATCTGCCATTAGCTGTGAGACATCCCAAAATATTTTTATTGTGCAAGCATACAATTAAACACAAATTTACTTAAAATGAACACAGGGCACCATGTTTAATATATTTAGTGTGTAAATGAATTAGTCCTAATTTAGATATTTTAAAAATATTTCTGAGGACATCTAAATACGATTTTTAATTAAATTTCATGTTATTTCTGTAGAGAGTCACTTGAATATTAGCAGATAGAAATGCACACTTATCCCGTATTCTAATATATGGTACTTCCATCTGCTGTAGCACTACAGCAAACAGTGGGGTTCAAAAATCTGAGAAAATATTGAAAATCTGAATTTGAAATTCATGTTAGTATTTTTAATACATATGTTTTACTCATTTTGTTGCTGATAATATAATTTGAAAATAATGAAAACATTTGTGTTAAATCGAAAAAGAATGCATGTTCTAGGCATGTTCAGTTATTGTGACACTGGTTTCCATTATAAAACATGTGTATTTATCTTTCAGCCCCATCTCTGTCCCATCTTCAATAAACTGTTCCTCAGAAAAGGGGGGGGGGGGGGTAGAAGTGGCACTACATCCTATGTCATAAATAAAGTTGCTGACATACTGTAGGTGAAGTGAAAGTCTTATTTGCCACATCATAGCATAATAGTACCCCCCCTCCCTTACACACACACACACAATGAATAACATTAATTAAAACTAATCTCCATAAAAATTTTGAATAGAATAGAACATAAAAATTTGTCACACCATTTCATCAGCACTTTAAGTGATTATAAACATTGACCATATGGTTTGTATAAACTTTGAAAGCTAAAAAAAAATTGCGAGTGCTTTACAAAATTTCAGTGTTTTGTGAGTAATATGTTTTAATCATTTTATAACCATTTTTAATTATACTTTGGTGACATTTGCTTTGAGCCAGTGGTGCTCTTTATTAACACGGTGTGATGGATCAACAGCTTTTGGCTATCAGTAATGGAAACAATAAGAGCACACTGTACTGTAGCAAAGAATAGCATGAGAGATGTTTATAGCTATTCCAAATCTCATTTGTTTAGGTCCCCCTTGTGCTGACAAAACAGCTCTGAACCATTGAGGCATGGACTCCACGAGAGTCTCAATCCAATTCCATTCTTTTAACTATGATGGAGAAAAGTATCACAGAGTACACAACATACTGAGCCTTGAAGTGGATTGTCTACAACAGCAGAAGACCACATCAGCCAAAAACAGGAATCTGAGGCTACAGTGGGCACAAGTTCAGTAAAACTGGATATTTAAAAACTGGAAATCCACTGCCTTGTCTTTTTCCAGTGCTTTTTACATGTGTTATGTGCCTACTTTATTAATATATGAAGGCAATAACAATAGGCTTATAACTCTATGAAATTTAACATTTGATCTGTTCTAAAGTAACATAATTCTTAAGAATTGCATGCTGTTTTAAATAACTGAATATGACAGTGCTATGGCCCTCCAGGACCGGCCCTGATGTCATTAAAAATTGGATTGAATGTGAAAGGTTAGGTTTCATTTGATTTCATAAGAATTCCATATAAAAATTACACAGGGAATTTCTGAACACTTTCCTTAATACTTTTTTTTTTTTTTTTTTTTTGCAGATGAAGTATTAGAAATAAATTATTTAAAAAGTTTAACAAACATATTTTTATCATACTGAATCAGCATGAATGACAATAGATGAAGAACAAATGTAAAAAAAAATTAGATGGGAAACTTGAGTTTTAACTCAAAATGGGGTACAGGGACCACCAGGGTCTGTGAGGCATAGCCAAAGGGTCCATGATTTTTATCATTTTGTTACAGTGGTGGAAATCACAAATCAACATTATTAAAGTTATTATATTTTATATAGGGTTCTTAGAGTTATTAGCCTATTTTGACTATAACCTCAATAACTCCAAAACAAGTAGACCTTGGTGTTCTGTAAATGTAAATTTCATTAATAAAAAATCTATAGTTTCAATAAATAACCAAAATATTATTGTACACATTTGAACAATGTACAATATTTAAATATACAGTTTGTGTTCATAAAATAAACCTGTATGAAGGGGTCCATGGAATTTATTTTACAAGTAATGGGTCCCTGGCTGCAAAAGGTTTGAGAACCCCTGCCATAAGAATCTGCTGAATGAGCTTTCTACTAAATTGCCTTTTCCCCCTACAATAACAGCAGCAGTTTTTGTACAGTAGGATTATAATATTTTTTTACACAGAGATTTTCCATGGCAACTTCATAACTCAGCCCAGGTAACAATCAATAATAGAAGACAATGATCCTATATTGAACTGCTGTGTCAGCACATTTACTGTATTTGCATTAGCAACCAAAAGAGTTTTTTATAGTCTTCCTTTTTTCATGAACTTTTTCTACTGCTGATGTGCAGTTTAAATGAAAAACAAAACAAACTAAAACCAAGCTATAGTTATTAGGCGTGGCAATAATGTTCCAATCAATTGCATGTAGATTTAATTAATAATACTAATTATAATTAAATAATACTGTAACTCCAATGTAGTGATGGATTTGAACAACTATCCTTTAAACAGAAAATGAGAAATAGGTTGAGATTCTATGCAAGCTACCATGCAGCATGCTGTTAAATTGCAATAAAACACCGACACTGGAGTAAGCTGCTGGCCACCCAATCTTGCTTCAGCCTTAATCAGTGTTGTCTACATTTCCATGAACTTGTGGGTTATGTGACTGTAATTAACCTTACTTAGCATAGTTGTGTGGGTAATCTATTGGGCTTTTTGTGTGCCATAATAAGTAAATGTTAATTGGAGTCCATATGAATCAATTTGGCTTTGGCTCAGAGTGAAAATTAACAGAGCTGATGCAGCATTTGTGTCAAAGTGGCTGTCATATCAAGGTTATTAAAATGCTTGCCTTTGCCCTGATATGTTTAGTAGTTTACATCACCTTACATAGAGCTATAGAAAATAAAGTTTAAGTACATATTCAATCACATTTTTAAGAATAATAGATAAAATTACTGTTATAAAATACCCAGTCCTGCTGTATCTGCCAGTCTGGCAAAACAACAAAGCAAATGTATATTTTACCATGTAAGTAATATTCAATGGATTCTGAGATCAGTCAAATGTCAAGCGTATAAGACAATCCAATATTCACAATGCAAAAAAACTAAAATTATTGCAAATGCAAAAAATTATATTGTACCAAGTGGAAATATCTTGAATACAAGTAGATTTATCTAATTATTCTATATTTCTAATTCTCATTAAAACCACTGTCAGGTGAAATGAATAACAATGATTATCTTATTACTTGGGCAGCTGTCAAGGGGTAATATTGGCATTATTGGTAAATGTGAGCAAAGAAGGCTGTGAAAATGTTCTATATTGTTTAACCTATTTATCTTTTGTTTAAAAATATCACAAAAATGCTCTGCGCTCATGGATATCAAACGATTGCAAACACAACACAGGTCTATCCAAAAAATAATAATCTTTGTTAAATATAGGTGTGCAACAATTATTGGCACCCCTATGAATCCATATGAGAAAAAATATATTTGAAGTATTTTACCATTGATATTTTAAATTGTTTTAGTACACCTGGGTGTCTAGGAACAAGAAAGTGTTCACCATTTGAAACATTGCTGAGACCAACATAAAACAAAGTGTCATTACAACTTTGAGATTGGAAACACCACTAGACACAGTCACCATAATCATACTAGCATATCCTTGCATTTAGTCCATTAGTTTTTTATCACTGAAATAAGCATAAAAGAAGTAACTAAGAAGTTACTTTTCACCATTCTCTAAGAAGGACAAGGTAAGTCTTTAAAACACATGTGCTTGTCAAAGGATTTGAGTGATTTTGTACCATCATGTACTGTAAGTTAATAGCCAGGAATTACTTTAACCACCGTCACTAGTCCTGCAATATTGATATCATTAATAGACATAGGACATAAAATACCTTTATTTTATTGACACTTTTATTGACAAATTATTCAAATAACATTCTAGTAATAGGGGGAAAGTGACATTTTATAAATCCAGACCACAGTCTTGTTTTTCTTTACATCCAGTACTTCATTGGCTGTCACCTAGATATCCCTAGCTGGCTAGTAGCTCTTAAAACAACATAGACTTCAGCTTTACTTAGTGTATATGCTAATATTTCCATCTATCCATCATCCATCTTCTATACCAATTATCCTTCTTCAGGGTCACAGGGAACCTGGAGCCTATCCCAGGGAGCATCGGGCACAAGGCAGGCTATACTCTAGACAGGATGCCAATCCATCACAGGGCACAATCACATACACATTCACACACAATGGACACTTTGCACATGCCAATCAGCCTACCATGCATGTCTTTAGACCAGGGAGGAAACCAGAGTACCCGGAGGAAACCCCCGCACAGGCAGAACATGCAAACTCTGTACATGCAGGACCACGGTGGGAATCAAACCCCCGACCCTGGAGGTGTGATGCGAACTTGCTAACTACTAAGCCACCTTGTGTGCTAATATTTAACTTTCTCCTAAAAATCATTTTTGATTTTCTGCTTTAATGAAAGGAAAAGCACACAAGTAAAAAAAATTCTTGCAACAACTGTATTGAAGGAAAATAGCATTACTTTTTTTTTTAAATTGCTTTAAATTGCATTAAATCTTATGAAATCTTGTGAAAAGGCTTTCCACTCAGTTTTGGAACATGTCTGTTGGAATTTTTGCCTATCCAGCCATAAGCGCATTAGTGAGGTTGGGCACTGATGTCTGGAAAGAAGGCCTGCTGTGAAGTTGGTGTTAGAATTCATCCCAAAGGTGTTTAGTGGTATAACTTAGGGTTTTATGAAAGCCACTCGAGTTCTTCCACACCAACCTTGGTAAACCTTGTCTTTATGGATATTACTTTGTGTACAGGGGCATTGTCAAGCTGGAACAGGTTTAGTTCAGGTTTAGTTCTAGTGAAGGGGAATCTTAATGCTGCAGCATACAAAGACATTCTAAGCAATTGTATTGTGTGTTTTCAAGTTTGTGGCAGCAGTTTGGGGAAGACCCTCATATGGCCACATAGTGTATCTGGTACAGCTAAAACCCACTTACAGGCCAATGAATTAATTAGTTTACCCCTTCGTAGTATGCTTACTAAAGAACGTTGCATCAGCAGTGATTCTCACTTTTGATCTTTCTCTCTAGTTAGCAGCACTCAGCTGGAGTGGAAGTAATTAGTTTTTTATTTGTTTGTTTGTTTGTTTGTTTGCTTGATAAATGATGATGAAGTGTAGCAAAAATGTGCAGTGAATTGTTAAACAATTTTAAAAATAATATAAGAAATTGCCATTTGGTGTAGAATATTTTGAAGGTCTGTATGAACATCATTAATAACTCATGTGATCTGGTAATATTGGTCCCTTAATTATGACATTGATTACTATGATACTCCAGCATCAGGGCATGCATTAGACATGATTACCTTATGTATATTCATTTATGTTTCATAATGCATTACATGCATAAAGTAACGATTCTTTATGCATGTAATCATTTACAAATTGATGATATTTAATGAATCCTTTTTGTTTGCACTTTAAGCAATATTAAAACTGCATCATGGGTACTGACAGCCATTGAAGTAAGCCTGCGATTACATGTTAGTGTGAGATGGACATGGGGACTGGGGGACTGGGTGGGGGCAGTGGATGGGGGCCTTTATAAATAATAAAAATAATTTAATTACCTGTGACCCTGAAAAGGGAGTAAGCAGTAGAGGATGGATGGATGGATGGATGGAGTTATTTAATTCAGTATCCCATATCCTTAGCATATACCTTTAAAAAGTCTAAATATGTCATCCACTAATAGGATTTTGGCTGCAGCTCAATCAGTGCACATGCTGTGTTCTGATTGTTATTTAAATGCTTAATGTCCTTCAGAGGGGCAGGTCATGGATAAGTAGACTTAATATTCTCAATCACTGCCAACATGTGGCCAGCATCACATAGTATGCTCACTAAAAAAAGCTGCATCAGCAGTGATTTTCACTTTTAATCATTCTCTCTGGTCAGCGGCACTCAGACGGAGTGGAAGTAACCAAGCTCTAAATTCTTCCAACCCACTCCATCCAAGCATGCCCGTCCTTTGCCTTTTCCTCAGTCCTCCTTCACACACCAACTTCACTTTGACACACACACACACACACACACACACACACACACACACACACACACACACACACACACACACACATTTCAGTTTTCTGTGTTTGATACCAGTTTTCTCTACATTGCTATCTTTGTCTTTGATTATAACTGTTCCTCACAGTATAAATTTCTAATAAAGTAGTTAAAATGAGATGTACAGTACATCCTCCTGTCTTTGAAATCCTGACAGAAAACCTTGGCAGGAAAATGGATGTATTGAGTGTTCTGGATTCAGAAAACCTTGGCAGGAAAATGGATGTATTGAATGTCCTGGATTCAGAGTGAAGACATGACGCTGATCTTCATTAGGCTGTTAAAAACCAGGGAAGGCTATTGCATGATCACCAACAGGAATTGGTGAGACTAGACTTCAATTCTGTCTTCCAGAAGGAAGAGAGGGCAGTGAAAGATTGATGTACCTCACAGAAGGGGAGGTTCTATGTGAGCTTGCCTACTATGATGGCAGTGTGAGTCTCATTAACATGTCTACCAGCCTGAATAATTTAATTTCACTTCAGTTCTTTGCAGAAAGGCAAAGAAGACTGGATCTGTGCATCTACTGTGGAGAACTTGGTCAAAGTTTAGAGAGATGCCCTAATTTTCGCTTATCTCGGAAATTTTTCAGTTTTTAATTTGTTGAAAAAATTTGAAATATCCAATAAATGTCGTTCACCTTCATGATTGTGTCCCACCTGTTGTTGATTCTTCACAAAAAAATTACAGTTTTATATCTTTATGTTTGAGGCCTGAAATGTGGCAAAAGGTCAAACAGTTCAAGGGGGCCGAATACTTTCGCAAGGCACTGTATAAGTCACTTTGGATAAAAGCGTCTGCTAAGTGAATAAATGTAAATGTAAATGTACTGTAAATGTGCAGAACTCATATGCATTAATTCCTTACTGCAAGCAGAACCTTTAAATGACAAGACAGCATACGGGAGGTCGCTGATTTTGCGCCATTGCGCCAGAATAATAATCTCTCCTTAAATGCCATCAAAACCAATGAAATCATTGTCAATCTACAAAACAGCACAAACCACTACACATAAGTGAAACAGAGGTGGAGGTGGAGAGGGTGAAATTCCTTGATGTTAACATTAGTGAAGATACTTCCTGAGAATGCTAAAGAAATTTGTACTTCTACAAGGGTATCTTTGAGCGCACTCTCACTAAAAGCACTCACTGGTGTGGAACTAGTAACATAATTGGATTCATACAATGACACCAAATGTCTTTTTTATTGTACAAGTGCTATTGTCTCGTCACGCTACAGCCTACATACCTCATGGTTGTACTTGTAGTATATTTCATATCATACTTATAATATGTGTATCACACTCCACCTGTACACCCCATCCCATAGTGCAATTTCCAACGATTTTATAACACAATCTGTACCGTATTGATGATTTATCATTATAATATTTATAATTGTAAAGTGTAACGGTCTGTTTAACTGTGCATATAACAATAAACACTTGAAATTTGAATAACCACTCTATTTGCAAGTGATGAAATGTATTTCTTCCAAAGTTCTATTTCCTAGGCTACATCACTGAAAACCAAGGGTTTCAGATGGATGACCACAAGGTGGCAGCAGTTGTAGAGTGGACTGAACCTCATACCGTCAAGCACTCCAATGTTTTCTGGGATTTCCTGGCAGTCACTGTGCTTCATCTCCATTGCAGTTCCTCTCACTTCCCCATTGAAAGGTGGTACAACTAAATTAAAATGGAATTTGGCCACCACACAAGCCTTTAATGATTGAAAAAGAAGGTTCAAATTGGCTCCTGTGTTCAATCATCCTGACCCCACATTTACTTTTATTGTGGAGATGGATGAACTGAATACTGGTGTAGATACCATTCTCTCACACAGAGAAGTAATCCAAACTCTATCCATTTTTCCCCACACAAAACAAGTCACCTCCAAACAGTCAAACAGTCATTCCATATTTCCAGTGGGATTTCCCTCAAAACTTGAAAAGGGTGTGTAAATTGCCTAGAATTGTGGGCCGTACGCCTAGCACTGAAAGTCTTCTCCTTAGTTGAGAGGTCACCAGGTGTGACAATACAGCAATGATCTTATATATCAACTACCAGGGAGGATTACATTCGTGCCCCCTGTTCAGTCAGGCTCAACTAATTCTTCTCCGGGGTAGGTGAAGTTTTGTCAGTGAATGCAATGTACATTCCTGGCAAGCAGAATGTGGGGGCAAACATCCTGTTGAGGCACCGGCTGAGGCCTGGAGATTGAAGGCTCCATCCACAAGTGGGTGAGTCCATATGGTGGACTGATAAGGGTTTAATAGGATTTCAGAACAAGAAAAACTCGCTCTAACCATATTTTATTTTGAGGATAGTTGGATCTAAGGGGAATTAGAAAAAGAACATATTGAGACTCCAAAATAATGAGATAAGTAGGCGAACCTACAGATAAGACTGTATAAAAGGGTATTGGATCTGTGCTTTGATTCAAATCACTTTTGTGACGTCTCACCAGGGGATCTCATGTTTTTTTTTTAAACAATAAACTGGATTTTTGCTTCTCTCATCTATCTTGTTCGTGGCTTCATTTTGATCAGTAAATTGAGGATTATTGTATTGACTAACTAGAGGAAATTCGGCAACCTAGTCGTTTTAGATATGACAGGACATGTTCACCTCGGAGAATACAACACGCTGCCTGCTGTGGTTTGTTCTCACACCTGTAGCAAAGAAAAAAGGTCAGGGCTGGACGCCATGGTACATATGTAACCGAGGTCATGTCTGTATGCTTTTCCCCAGATTGCTCTGCTCCCACAGGCTCTAGTGAAAGTTTGCCAAGATCATATTATATCTGTTGCTAGTAGCACTCAATTGGCCAGCTCAAAGTTGTCACAAGGGTTCACAAAAGATAGCACTGATAAATCATGCAAATACCATACTTTATTGAGAATATGAATCAAGTATTAATACTGCATCCTATTGTGGAAGAGAATCACCTAAGGTGGTGATACTCTTCTTTAGGCTATGAAGGATGAAACTCACTCATCTACTAATACTGTTCTTTATTGAAAATAAGAACACTCACTCAGCATTCAGTACTCTCAATAGAGGGTGAAAAATACTCATGGTTCTTATAGTGACCTCTTCATCTGGGACAGTTGGTCTGGTATGATGGGTGGTGGGCACAGAGGGCCCATTATTAACTAAAATTATTGTATAATTATATAATATATAATTATTAGAACCGTGGTCCATACAGGATTTAACATTTTGTTTGATTTTTTTTATTATTATTTATTTATTTATCTATTTTTTGATAGCTTTTTTGTGATGCTTGATTTTGCTACTGTTTTTTAAATGTATTTGTGATGCAATTTGTGGAGGTTTTTTTTTTTTTTTCATTTATATATATATTTGCAGAAAAATAGCAATTTCACAAAATTGTTTTGCACGGTCTTTTGCAGTGATGTCTGTTGGTAAATGAGACCTTTTATCTGAACTCATGTTCGATGCATGTGAATTGGGGGTTTTGGTTCAATGCGCGTTGTGATGATGTCACATGGCGCCTTATGATGATGTCACATGACACATCTTGGCCCAATTGGGCAGAAAATCTGTGGTACCTTTCAAAAATGTCTTCCATTGCAAAATTGATAAATCCTGGAGGTACTGTCTGTTCAACCAGTTTGTTCACCTACCTCAATAAACCATATTCTCCATACAACAAGTCCCACTGTACTGTAATTTTAACACCAGAGTGTTAAACATCAATGCTGCTGAAGTGCTGAGGTCGTGCTTTACACTCTTCACTCTGCTGTACTATTGCCCCATTTTGCCAAAGTAGGCCTAATTCCAGACAATAATAATAATAATAATAATAATAATAATAATAATAATAATAATAATAATAATAATAATAATGCAGACATTATACAGACCCTTAAGCTCTCTATTTCAAGCTCTGTATGTTGCATTTTTGCTAACAGTTCTTGCATTTGACTCACTCCTGTTTCCAGCTCTTCTAATCTACATTCCAACAAAGTAAAGGGACTCTCCTCTCCACATTGGGATAGCTTTGATCATTCTCGATGTGATGTACGCCAGGAGATTGATGAAGTTATTGTCTGGCAACCAGTATGCTAGTTCATTTAGCGTTATCCAGGGAGCACCACGAGGAGGCGAACTAGCTTTGAAATACCTACACGAAAACGAGTTTGATATCACAAAGGCATGGGAAGCGAGATGGGTGGAGGCCTCGAACCCATCTACCAGCTGCTTGCCTTGTATCACCAGAGCGCCACCAGGGTTTAACTTGCCTAGAAAGAACTGGTCAACACTCAACAGGATCCGCACTGGGCATGGGAGGTGCGCCGACTTCCTCCACAAATGTGGATGGCAGGCCTCTCCCGAGTGCGATTGTGGGGCAGAAAGACAGACAGTGCAACACGTCATCTCTGAGTGTGGGCTACGGGCGTACCAAGGAGCGGCCGAGGACTTCATGATCCTGACAGACGCAGCAGCTGATTATATCAAGAACCTCGATCTACGTATATGACTCACAACACATTGTTGCTTTGCCTTTTATCATTATAATCATTATTATTGTTACTATACCTCTGAAAAAGTAAATTGTGATGTACTTATTGACCAAAAGATAAATAAATAATTGGGATAGCTCAGCAGAGTTTCCTGCCCACATAGGTTATACACATAGGTTAAACAAAACAGTTTAGTATTATCTTTTAGCATTGGTTGAAAGTAATCTTCTATGTTTTTCTCATACATGCTCCAACACTCACTGTCTAGACTGAGTCTAGTTTACCTTACTAAGGGAGAGAAAAGAAACAGAAAAGAATCAACGGAGCTAAATTAAAGAACCTTTGTCCCTTATTTTTTGCCATTCTACAGCCTGTGTTACCAGCACAAGTACTTTAGGTAGTAGTAGTAATCTACTGAGACATCAGTGTGTCATCTTCACACACACACACACACACACACACACACACACACACACACACACACACACACACAAAAACACACACACACACACACACACACACACACCAGCTTTAGAAAACAGTACAGATACTACTGTATATTGTTCCAGTTCAAACTGACTTTCCCCTGATTGTTCTCTCTCTCTCTCTCTCTCTCTCTCTCTCTCTCT
>JAFFST010047750.1:137809-150287 GCA_022414735.1 Noturus placidus
CTCTCTCTCTCTCTCTCTCTCTCTCTTCCTTCCTCTTTCTCTAGCTGTTTTTTGTTATGTGTACTCCATTATTCCCTGCTGGTTGAAATAACTCTGCTTCCCTGTGTCTGAGGGAGGAAAAAAGGGCTGGGCCATGCAAGTCCCTGAAACAACATCCGAAACATTCTGGCTGCCTCATGTTAGATGTTAATCATCCTGAAATAATATTTATGCATTTATAGATGTAGTTTGTGACATCCTTTTGTATCAGGCCTGAATGGGTAAATTGAAGAAGATAAACCAGTGGCTTGTTTATGCAGTGGGCATGGTTTGGGTCCACTTGATCACTTAAAGTGATCACTTGATCACTTTTTTTTTTGGATCCAAAATAGGCTCTGGCAACTCTCAGATTTGGAGTGCCTGTGTTCCAAAACTTGGGTCTGTAGATCAGCTTTTGTTTACCTTTTTATGAAAACATTAAAAGTAATAAGAAAGTAATGATAATAATTATTATATTTATTGTGATCATTCTGGTCACCTCTCTTTCAAAAAATACAATTGTCTTATTTCCCTGATGACCAATTGGTAAATTAGTCATAGCATACTCACGGTATCCATCACATGTGCTCATGCATAATGGATATGATGGAAAAATTGGCAACTGACTTTGCTGTCACATGTATTGCAGTCATCATACAAATGTTAGGCCTATATTAATTGAAGTGTTTGGAGCACTTCTGTGGCAGTGGTCCTTTTCCCTCCTTGTGTTTTTGTTGAATAACATCTCCCTTGTTGTACCTCATGTTTAACAAATGAAGCAATGCCGATCACCTGTATTATCCTAGGATGAAACATTTATATATCCACGCGGTAGTGGGCTCTTCCAGGATGAAAATAGTCTCATCCATAGGGCACAAACTGTTTTTTTTTTTCTTCTAGGCTGAGATGTGGGGGAAAACTTAGTAGCTGATTTGTCTGTGTTTATGGGTCATTCATTGCAGTTCAATTCACTAGCAAATGGCTGAGGGGCAGAACATGCTCCCTGGAGAAGTAGGGTACTGGGTTTTGTGTGTGTGTGTGTGTGTGTGTCTGTGTGTGTGTCTGTCTGTTTGTCTGTCCGTGTGTGTCTGTCTGTGTGTCTGTCTGTCTGTGTGTCTGCGCGCAATTGGCAGATAATTTTTTTTCAATTAATCGATTTGTCGGATGGGGGGGGCATTTGGCAAACTTTCAGTGCATTTTTTTCCCCCTTATCTAAAATAAAATCCACAAACTGAGTGTTACAAATATAAACTTCAGACTAAAACTTTACACAACTGATCAAATATTTACAAAAATGTGAGGGGTGTACTCACTTTTGTGAGATGTCGTAAGTCTTCCCCAAGCTGTTGCCAAAAGTTGGAAGCACACAACTATCTAGAATGTCTTTGTATGCTTTAGTATTAAGATTTCCCTTCACTGGAACAAAAGGGCTCATGTCCGGTCTTCAATCTGTAAATTGGAAGTCAAGCACAACTAGATTATGCAGCAAGACAAAGGTCTACATTGGTGATGGGTGTTGGATAACTTATTTTGCTTCAATTAAAAGAAAAACTATTGAGTTTACTAAGGTTGCCTTTGTTTTATGTTGTATTTCTTTTGAAGTTCTAAAACCATTTCATATGAGATCCACAAAAACAGAAGAAATCTACAAACACACTGAATAGGTGGTGTTTCAGAAATAAGATCCAAAACATTAGTTTCTACAGTGTATTAAATAATTGTGTTCTGTTGGAAATCTACTTAAAACATCCAGTTGTTACATTAACTGAATACATTACATTAGCCAGCTTGTTAGACCTCCTGTCTCTCTCTCCCTCTGTAGGTCCTGGAGCTGTCTGCCTCAGACCTCGCTCTCTCTCTCGCTCTTGCTCGCTGACAGTGACTCTATCTTTATGACATAATCATATATATTTAGATTTCCATAAGCAGAACACAAGCGTTAACAGAAAAGCGACAGTTAAAGCTGAAAATTAAAGTTCTTCAACGTTCCTTAAGAACAGATTGCTAGTCTGAGTGACCTTTAATGTCGTATTATGCTATATAACTATACTATTATGCTATATAAGTGATTAATACTCAGTCTCCAGCTAGTTTTGTGAATGTTGATTTATGTGAAGGCCTAAATATGCATTACATAAAACTTATCTTCATTGGAATGACCTGTCATGTTTTCATTCCAATGACAGTTTGCCTGTGTGTAATGGAACAGGTAAGCCCTGTAAAATGCTCAGTTGAGAATTTAACATGAGCTTCCAGTGACCTTCAGTTTAAAATGCTTTTAATATTTGAGCAGTCAAGCCACACACAAATAAAAACGTTAAAGGAAGTAGTGCTTTTATTCATCAGTCCGTTTGTTCAGAAGTTCCAGTGGATTGATGGCTTTAATTTGACTGATTTTCTCAAAATGTCACAATTTTGAGTTCTTATAACTGCATTCATAGTTGAGTTAAGAGCATGTAGCGAGGCGTTCGTACCAAAATCGCTATTTAGACCTCAGAAGTAACTAGAGCTGTATGCACTATTCGGCCAGCACAAGTTGCTTGAGCTTTGCTTGAAAATTTTAATGAATTAAAACGGTGTTCCTTCTAAAGTGGTCATTAGTGGATCTCTAAGTGATGTGATCTATAAGTACTAAGGAATGGGCTAAAACATTTTCCAAGCTGATGTCCAATTGATCGAAAGTTACCCAAAATGTTTAGTTGTAATTATTGCTACACAAGGGGGCATCACCAGATACTGAAAGCAAAGGTTCACATACTTTTGGCACTCACAGATATGTAATATTGGACCCTTTTCCTTAATAAATAAATGAGCAAGTATAATATTGTTGTCTCATTTGTTTAATTGGGTTCTCTCTTTTATGACAGAGTATTCTAAAGTGTTCACAAAGTTTTAAAAACCACTTTACATATACATCAATCAGCCATAACATTACATTTCATTAAGTTAAATTACATTTTATTTATAACATCAGACATAAAATAACTATTAATTTATAGCTGGTTAGCACGTCCGCCTCACACCTCCAGGGTCCGGGGTTCGAGTCCCGCCAGGGCCATGTGTGTGCGGAGTTTGCATGTTCTCCCCGTGTGTCGGGGGTTTCCTCCGGGTACTCCGGTTTCCTCCCCCAGTCCAAAGACATGCATGTTAGGCTGATTGGTGTGTCTAAAGTGTCCGTAGTGTATGAATGTGTGTGTGAGAGTGTATGTGATTGTGCCCTGCGATGGACTGGCACCCTGTCCAGGGTGTACCCCGCCTTGTGCCCGATGCCTCCTGGGATAGGCTCCAGGTTCCCCGTGACCCTGAAAAGGAGTAAGCGGTTGAAGATGGATGGATGGTTCAGATTACATTTCGATTTCTTGGATTAAAAAGAATACATTAGCCCTAATGAATATTTGCAACTCTTCATCTAAAAACACTTAGCAAATAAGAGCCTGTCTGATGGAGTGAAATACAAGTTAATGTGCGTTGTGACCTGCACTGTTATGTGTAATTATTGTATTATGTCACACTTGTCATTTTACTTTAACTGTAGTTTTGCAAATAGTCTTGTCTTTTATATTTGTAGCCCTGTTTGCACTGTGTATAGTCCTATGTATATGACCTCTGACAACAAAAAAAAGTACTGTAACTGATTCTCAAAGCAATTCACAGCACGCTCTCTACAAGCTGATATAAAAAGCCGCTGTTATTGCTGAACTTCCTTCCTAAATGTTGTCAGTGAAAGCGTATGGCCTGCTTGGTTTCCTCCTGTCTGTTGTTTATGCCCTTGGCCTGTTAGCACCCAGCTATGCTTCAAAGAGACTGACACAGCCAGGACTCCAAAGCAAATACTGAGACTATTCTCAAATACATAGACAACGCTCACTGATAAGCTTCCCTCTGTTTGTGCTTTGAATCCAGAAAAGAATGGCTTGTGGAACAGAAAACTTTCAAATTTATTTTTCCTTTTGTGACCCATAGTTCCTGAGCAACAAGTGTCCAATAACAGTGCAGCAATTCAGAGTGCCACTTCTGACGCGATGGTCACGCCACCTAATTAATATTCTGAAACCCGAATTACTACTTGCCATAAAAGGCCCATTCTAATGTGCTTTGGGTTTTAGATAAACACTGTGTTTATCCATATTTACTACAAGCATAGAAAATCACACTGTGTTTCTTTTTATATACAGCACCAACATGTCAAAATATACTTACAGAGAAGTTAACTGTGACATAGGCTTACCGTTTACTTTTGACATACTAAGATTTCTGTGTATACTCCAAGAAAAGTACACTAGATGACGACTATTATTTAATAATGTTTGTTATTTTCCAGTATGCATTGCCTTAATGGTCAGGTTCACAATGGATCCAAAGCCTATCCCAGTAATACTGGGCATGAGGTGGGAACACACCCTGAATGGGATGGGATCAAACCAGAGACCCTGGAGCTGTGAGGAAATAATGCTAGCCTGTGCATCACCACCACCCAGTTTACAATGTGCTCAGAATATAATTTTTGTATTCTGAAAAGAGATTTCAAAAGCGAAAAGAGATCCTCCTGTACTCAAAATGTCATATTAACTTCAGTTTTTCCTTCTCTGTCCAACTAAATTACATTTTTTTTATATAAATTACATAATTATTATCAGTATTTTTAGCTTCCTCCATTAAACATAATTGACTCCAATATTGGTGGGTTTAGCTCAATTTCATGTCTAAGTATGTTTTGCATTAAACAATACTCTTGTAGCAAAAGATGTGCTCAATGAGCCGTTTTATTTTGATTAGAAACTGATGAATAAAAGTACTTCTACTACAGTAAAAAAAAAAAAAAAAAAAGTGATATAGAAAATTAGTCAAGTAGGAGTAAATAAGTTGAAAAACTACTCTGCTTTACAAATTATTATTATTTTTTTTTTTTACGTGCCTACAATTGACACCGCTAATCAGAAAAGGTTCTATTTCTGGTGAATACATTTTGAACAATTATGTTAACTAACCAAGTGAGCTATGCTGAAGTGAACACCACCTTGATTATAAACAGTATGTAAAAAAAAGTCAAATTAGCTGACTAGCTATTCAAATTAGCTGACTAGTTTTAGTAGCTTTCTAGGTTTGTTAGTTCACTAGCTAGCTCATGCTAATTCGTGCATTCTTCTAGCAACATAGTTAGCTGTCTAGCAAATATATAAAATATAGGACTATAGTCTGTAGGAGCTTTTAGATATATTTAACACACCAGTTGATTGCTAGCAGACATTGAAGTGGCACCTTAAGTTTAATAGTTTGTACTGTACAACTGTAAAAGATCTGGCTAGCTAGTCTAGCTCACTCAGCTAGCCAATGGCTTATTTGTACATCTTTCCACAGGTTGGATATTGAGCTGTGAAATGAAGATATCTAAAAAATAATAGTGTTTCTATTTGTTACTGAACAGTGGCATATATTGCATTCTGGTCTTGATTCGCTTGATCGGGCCTGAGAAATACAAATCACTTTCCTGTCCGCATAGCCTGTAATCGTAGTCGTTTAAAAATTATTTCTCACAGTGAGCATGCAATTCAGCTACACTCTGCATAATTAGAAAGTGTAAAGGACTCAGCTACTTTCTTGGTTGGCTCTCTCAACTTGTCTACTAGCTATCGGAGGACAGACAAAGTTGTTTGGTATACCAAAGTATTTAAAAATGTGCTGCATAAACTTAATGTCTGGGGAAGACGTTAAGCATGGCATTAAAGCTTGAATCTTCATACTCATCAGGTGGTGGGATGAGAAGCCAGTTATATGGTGTGGGCACTGCCATGATGGTACTGGGATTCATCACTTCTTGTAGCTGGCTGGCAGAGATTTGCTGTTTGCCAACTACATGGCCTTGAGCAGAGTGGGCTTGGCAGATTTCCTGCATCTGTGTTTTGGCGAAGTGTCCAGTCATGATGCAGACAGACAGATGGAAGTTCAGGTTTTCTGTGTGTGTGTGTGGGTTTTTTTATTTATTTATTTATTTATTTTTAATTATAAATAATATAGCAGACAAACCAAAGGGCCTCAGAAACATGGGGAAAGCAGGTCAGGCAATCAGAAATCAGGCATAAACTAGACAAGGCTAAAATCATTAAGTGTGAAGCAAGCAATAAACAAACTACTAATCAAAACCGGCAGATATTACATGCTTGGAATTATCACAGTTACAGTGCTGGAACATGTAACACTGAGAGTTTGGGTTACTTTCAGTGCTTTGTATTTCATAAATAGGGCTGTGACGGTGGCCATGACAACCACCATATTACCAAATAGTTGGTAATTTATTTAATTTAAGGTTATAAAATTATATATATTATTATTATATTATATTATATTATATTACATTTAGTTATATTATATTATTACGTTTGGTCATTGACCACAGTTGTGGTAAAAAGCTGCCACTGTAAAAAGCTGACCTATTCATCGAACATGGATCTTGTAATCAATTTTCTGAAATATCCCACTGTGTGTCTCAATTCCTTTCTCTCTTTCTATCAATGACATTGTTTCTGTCTTTCACTCTTGATTATACATATATACACAAGTCAATGACACAAAAACACAAGTTAATGAGACCTTTATGATGACAACTACTTGTATAAAGCCTTGAAACCCATTTTTATGTATTTTGCAATTTCTCAAGTCCATTCAGTCAAATTTTATCATTCAGTCATGTTCAACATCCACTTTATCCTGGTCAGGGTGACGAATGGATCCTGGAAACACTGAATTTAAAGGTTATCCTCCAGATATACTGATTGTACATACGCCTGTATTTGCAAGAGTTCTTTCACAACACATTTCTTTCACAACTTCCTATTTCAGCAGGTATTTATCGCACAACCACCTTTTTGTAATGTACCATTATATATTTAAATGTGTCTCAATGTCACTGTCTGTTCCTCTCCATTGTTGTTGCTCAAGGCTAAGTCTCTATTAACATGTTCCCTTTTTCCACTGCTTCTCATTCTCATTTATATAGCTGTTTATTTCACCTAGAACTCTATTCATGTATGTTTTAAAAGAATGTGAGCGATCTAATTTAAGAATGCTTCCAAAATTCCCAGATCCTTGCTTCAGTGTTGTAATATTCTGCATGCACCATTCAAAAAGATGTTAATTGCCGATGCGAGCATGGTATCCAATCTTTGGGATCATATTTTGTGGATGTATTGTTATTGTGTGCTCCCTGGGTAATCACAAGACCTCTTTTGAATGTTTTTATCCATGTTTTTTTTCTTTTTCAGATTTGTAAGTCAGAATCTTTCAGGATGTATTCCTACCTCCAAAGCACTTCTGTGCCTCCTCATGGTTTGGTGTAGGACCAATATCTGAACTGCAGGTCTTAGCTCAGGCAGAAGAAGACAACGTAAAAAAAATCAAGAACCAGAAAGCTAGACTTGATATTCATTAACTTTGCCGCAAAGTAAAGTTTTATTTTTTTTTCTCAAAGGGGCCATGCCCCACCTGCTCAACAATGACAGTTCCTTCAGCTCCAGGCAAGAGCTCCTGGACCTGGAGGGTGGACCTGTGAGCCCCAGTGTGGTCTTGCCAAGCCCAGTGGAGTCGCAGGTCAGCACATCTACTGTCTCCACCCCTTACTGTCCATCCGTAGATGCCCCCATCAAAACGACCAAGAACACTATTAATCTCTCTGGGGCAAAAGTGGGGGTTAATTTTTTGTCCTCGGACACAGAGAACCTATGTGGATGGGGAGCTCTGACACCCCGCTTCACCCAGAGCTTCAACACGGCCCGCTGGGTGCTCTTCTTCCTATGTGTGGCCTCATCCCTCCAGGGCATGATAATCAATGGTTTCATCAACACAGTCATCACATCTATCGAAAGACGTTTTGACCTGCGCAGCTATCAGGTCTGTGTTTTTTTTTTTGTTTTTGTTTTTTTATTACAGATTTCGGCTAAAGATAACTAACTTTGAGGGACTCAGCTAAGAAGTAAATGGTATACTGTTTTTTAAATTTCTTTTATTACAGACTGGACTCATCGCTAGCTCTTATGATATTGCTGCCTGTGTGTGCCTGACATTTGTGAGCTATTTTGGTGGAACAGGGCACAAGCCCCGCTGGCTGGGCTGGGGAGTTTTCATAATGGCTCTCGGCTCACTCGTATTTGCACTGCCACACTTCACCACGCCAGCTTACCAGCCGAGAGTACTGGCGCATACAGGGTTGTGCTCAGCCAATCAGACGGAAGAGTGTGGGGACAGCAAAGGAAGTGGACTCTCATTGTATCGCTACGTCTTCATGCTGGGCCAGTTTCTGCATGGTATTGGTGCAACACCGCTCTACACACTTGGCGTTACTTACTTGGATGAGAATGTCAAGTCCAATTATGCGCCTGTCTACATAGGTAAGTGCAGAGCTAGATTCTGAATTCTTTTTCATAATTGTGATTGCAGTGGGTGGTTCTAGGATAAGCTGATATTCAGTGGGCCTTGTTCATCAAATTGGATATAAAATAATATATCTGTTGACTGTACACTGTGTGTGTACACTGAAATGTGTCATTCCTGAAAATCCAGGAAAAACATTTGCATTCTACCTGAGTTTATGCAAATTTATGTATAAGGAGAATCACTAGTAGGAATCTTGATTGATATGCTTCAATCAATGAGTTACTGCCATTTTATATACAGATTATGTTGGCAAGTGTAATTCGATTATTTATTTTACTTGTACACAAGTAATGAAAATGAAAACTCTATGGCAGGGGTGTCCAATCTTATCCGGAAAGAGCCGGTGTGGGTGCAGGTTTTCATTCCAGCCAAGCAGGTGTCACACCTGAATCCACCTGTTTAATCAGTTGATCATGGCTTTCAAGAGACTCAGGTGTGGGTTCTGCTTGGTTGGAATGAAAACCTGCACCCACACCGGCCCTTTCCGGATAAGATTGGACACCCCTGCTCTATGGAACTCTTTGGTTTTATATTACTTACGTGAAAAAAAGCAGTCCAAAAGAAATCTGTACATAAAGACAAATAAGACCAGCTAATCAGTTAGGATAAAATAAATGTAACAGGAGGAAGTGTTATTCTGCAATGAGCTGCGTTTACTGGATTATTTCGAGCACTCTTTGCATAGGAGGCATATTTTTGCAATTTAGTCACCATTTGGTCTCCCTGTGAGCTTTGCCTTTTATGGTGTTTTTGGGCGTCACGAAATGCAGATTGGCTGTGCCGTGAACGTACTTGGAAATTTACAGATGATTGGAATCCATCAACATACATACATGTTATTTAGTGGCCGCCAAAAACATTTACACAAAACTTACGAACAGATAAATGAGGCCTGGTGTTGTTGGAATATTGTGTTGTTGTAGTGGTAGGGAAGAACTACTACTATGTAGTAACTTTTAGATACAATATAATGATTACATGGCTGGGTGATATGGTAAAAAAAAATCTTAGCACAATATGTTTTTTCATATCATTTGTTTAACATATCAATAAATAATGGTGTGAACCATGAAAAAACTAGAAGGTTTATTCTTGTGTAATAGTTATTTTATTATAAGAATTCTAAACTTAGAATATTACCTTATAATAATTCAACTACACATACAGTGAGCTTGAAAGCAGTGAGTACTTTTTGGAAAAGTTTTAAGGTAAATGTATTTGAAATAGCTATCACTGTGTTTGTATTGACCCCTGATGGAGCTCACATAATTTTGTGGGTGTTTAGTGAATGTATCACAGATGTTGTTGTTATTGTAGTCTTATACGTCAAACGGCAATCATTACAGCACTGTTGAGCAAAGGGAACAACTTAAAGGTTAACTGAACTGAGGCTCGTGACATCATCAGCCCTCTTCCTAAAACAGTCTAGGTTTCTGAATGAAAATTGATTGTATGTGCTGTATAGAGCTTAACACAAGAAGAAGAATTTGCCAAGATATCAAGCATGTAGATTAAGGATAACTTTATAATTGGAAACACACCACTGTATCAGGCCTAAATATCAGACTGAGCTTATTAGAGTCATTGACTCTGCTATCTGTTGATTTGTAAGGTTAGATTTTTAGGTCCGTGTGGTTGACGTGGAGAAAAGTAACCTGTCTTGTTATGTGTGCCTGTGTGTCTTGTTTAAAAGGCTTCCTTGTTTAACCTGTGGTCTCAGTTGTAACATTTGAAGTGCATTTCTTGTAAATGGAGTTTAAATGCCTTAAAAATGTTTAAGAAAATAAGGTGTATAAAAAGAGTCACTCATCTAATTGAAGTGCAAACATGGGCTGTGTGTATGTGTGTATTAAAACTGGGCTTTAAAAGCACTCATGCACTTCAGTGCACTTCAGTCCCCAAAAAGTTAATTTCCTATAAATGGTGTTTTAAAGGCCATGAAAAACAAGTACACAAAATTCAGTCATTTTATTGAACTGCAAACATGGAGCAGTGTGACATCATGCTGTCTTGTAGGGCTGCTTATTTTTTGTGTATACAAAAAGTATTAAAAGTAGGCTTCCAAAGCACTCAAGTACTTTAGTCCCATAATGTTAAGACTGAGAGTATTTAAATTTGGGATGTTGCATATAAAACTTGCATTATAGGCATTAGCTTATTTTCAGTTATCCTACAGCACAATTTTCTTCCTATCAGACACCACTGTTATTGACCTTTATCAGTAAACCTCACTTTCAACATCAATAGAGTGTCCCACAATTGTGTTGTTTCCCAGTCCCCACCATCCGCATTTCAAAGGTATTCACAGACAATTGAATCTCTGGACTATAGTTTCCATTTATAAACATGGTCCAGCCTTAGTATAGATCAAAAATCCAACATGGATTCTATGAAATGGAACAATGGATTTTTTTTTCTAAAACTCAGGGGGTGAGCCATACAAGATCTACTTCTAATTTGCTAGCGTACTAAACTAACATTCTTTATTTTCCCCAGGTATCTTCTATACAGCAGCTATTATAGGCCCAGCAGCTGGATACCTGCTGGGTGGCATTTTCCTCAATATATACACGGAAATTGGCCAAATGTGAGTGTTTTAGTGTTTGTATTGTTCTCTGCTTGATATCACTTTGCTTGTATCTCTCATTTGTAAGTCGCTTTGGATAAAAGCGTCTGCTAAGTGAATAAATGTAAATGTAAATGTTTTATGCCTGCCTAGGGTCATCTGGGTTTCTGGGGTGAATAGGGTCATGAGCTCTTTAAGGCTATTGTGAGGTAACAAAAGAGGTCGGAACAGTGGCCACACACCACTGAACAACTTCTAATGGGCTATAACTGAGTTTTTCTTTACTACATTGTTGCCTGTGATATAGGCTTGTGCAATATTGATTTTTTTCCCCTGCTCACAATTTACCATTTAAGAAATTCACGATTGCCTTAAAAAAAACAAGAAAGAGCTTTAAGAATACCACTGATAGTAACTAAATACTTGTCTAATATTTGCCAAGTTGAGCATACAGGGCTAGATTTTATTTCATGTTAATGAAACGGAACAGAAAAGTGTTCGTCCTATCATGCGTAGTTCATGAATTTGATATCCCGATGATGCCACAGCCATCCCTGACCATCGTGCTGTCCTCCAGGCCTGTTACGCTGCCCTGTGATACAGCATGAGTAACATGTATTTCATCATGGAAGAAGTGCACATTAATCCTCCCCGGTAGGTATCTTTCATATGACAGGGTGAGCTGGCTGGTGGGTGAAAAAATTACAAGGCGCAATCTCAATTACGGGGTTTATTTTTG
Source organism: Noturus placidus (assembly GCA_022414735.1). Lineage (NCBI taxonomy): Eukaryota > Metazoa > Chordata > Actinopteri > Siluriformes > Ictaluridae > Noturus > Noturus placidus. The sequence goes on from JAFFST010047750.1 coordinate 149,560, forward strand.
TACTTGACCAATACATAAGGTGCACCGTGTTATAATGCACATATGGTTGTTACGCCAACCAAAGTCGTACAACATTTTTACAGATTTTGGAACTCAGTCCACACATAAGGCGCACGGCTGATTTTTGAGAAAAGTTAAGGCTTTTAGGTGCATAAGGCGGAAAATACGGTACTTTATATATATTAGGGATGTTACGAGAACAGATACTTCGGTACCAAGTCAGTACCATCATTGTTAAAACGTGTAGGTACTTGTTTTTCTGCAGTAGAGTGGGTATCTTTGGTAATGAAGGTAACCTCGTTGCAATTCTTCCGGAACTGAAGGAGGCAGCAAACACGCGCTAGTGTTTTAGTCGGTCCACAAGTGGTAATGAATAAGAATGACTACAAGCAAACGGGAAAAAACGATATCGGTACCGACTACTAGGTTCTTGGTATTGTGACATCCCTAATGTGTGTGTGTGTGTGTGTGTGTGTGTGTGTGTGTGTATGTGTGTGTGTGTATATACAGTGGTGTGAAAAAGTGTTTGCCCCCTTCCTCATTTCCTGTTCCTTTGCATGTTTGTCACACTTAAGTGTTTCGGAACATCAAACCAATTTAAACAATAGTCAAGGACAACACAAGTAAACACAAAATGCAATTTGTAAATGAAGGTGTTTATTATTAAAGGTGAAAAAAAATCCAAACCATCATGGCCCTGTGTGAAAAAGTGATTGCCCCCCTTACTA
>JAFFST010047750.1:162407-177587 GCA_022414735.1 Noturus placidus
TCTATGTTGATTCTGTATTGATATATCTTGTTGTACTCTGAAAAGTGTATGAGAATCAATAAAAATTGTTAATCAAAAAAAAAAGACTGTGACCCTGAGTACACAAGTACACAAGTCATTCTACCAAAGAATGGTTAAAGAAAAATAAAGTTAATATTTTGGAATTGTCAAGTCAAAGTCCTGACCATAATTCAACAGAAATGTTTTGGAAGGACCTGAAGCTAATGTTCATGTGAGGAAACCCACCAACATCCCAGAGTTGAAGCTGTTCTGTACTGAGGAATGGGTCACCATTCCTCCAGGCCGATGTGCAGAACTGATCACCAGTTACCAGAAATGTTTAGTTGCAGATATTTCTTCACAAGGGGGTCACACTAGATAGGTTCACATACTTTTGCCACTCACAGATGGCAATTTTCCTCAATAAATAAATAGCCAAATATAATGATTTTGTCTCATTTGCTTAATTGGGTTTTCTTTATCTACTTTTAGGAAAATCTGATCATGTTTTAGGTCATTTTTTTTTTTTTTCAGAAATATAGACAATTATAAAGGGTTCAAAAACATTGTATAAAAATGGTGATCTACTGGTTCATGTTAGCTGCCCAATAAAACATATAAAGTTATTCTGCATACTTTAGCTTCGCACATTATTTTATATGTAGTTGTAGCACAATTTAAGAGAAAGTTTAGTGTGATCATTTTAATTTCTACCATTTTGTGAATTTTACTTTAAATGAGATCAATATATGTTTTTAGAAGAAAAGGAACTGGTTGAGCTGGCTAAGCCTGATCAATCAAAGTTGTGGGAACATGGGTCTATTCCCATCCTCAAAAACTCAAAATTCAACTTAACTCGTGAGCAGAGTGTATCCTTGCAATAAGCGTTGCATGATCACTAATCACAACACCTAACACTGTTCTGAATGCTCAGATTGGCCGTCCCCTTGCTCTGTTTTCATAATACTACATAGTGTTCACACAAGCAAACAATATGCTGAGCTGAATAAGCGCTTCTCTTCCCCCTCCTTCTCTCTCTCTCTCTCATTTTCTCAGTTTTGTAGTAGGTACAAATTTAACTGTAGACTGCAATGCAAAATGTCACTGTGTGGAGGTGCTGTATAACCCAGTATGTGGAGCTGATGGTGTGATGTACTACTCTGCCTGCCATGCTGGCTGCAGTGCTGTAAACAACACACACATGCCTACAGGAAGACAGGTACTGCATACAATACACACCATCAATTGCTAATCTAGATTGTCTAATCCAAATTATACTACAGAATTAAAATGTCATACTCTATATACTTCATTGACTGTTCACATTACAGTGCATCTGGAAAATATTCACAGCGCTTCACTTTTTCCACATTTTGTCACGTTACAGCCTTATTCCAAAATGGATTTAATTCATTATTTTCCTCAAAATTCTACAAACAATATCCCATAATGACAATGTGAAAGAATTTTGTTTGAAATCTTGGCAAATTTATTAAAAATTAAAAAACTAAAAAAGCACATGTACGTAAGTATTCACAGCCTTTGCCATGACACTCAATTGAGCTCAGGTGCATCCTGTTTCCACTGATCATGCTTGAGATGTTTCTACAACTTGATTGGAGTCCACCTGTGGTAAATTCAGTTGATTAGACATGATTTGGAAAGGCACACACCTGTCTATATAAGGTCCCACAGTTAACAACGCATTGAAGGTCCCAATGAGCACAGTGGCCTCTATCATCTGTAAATGGAAGAAGTCTGGAACCACCAGGACTCTTCCTAGAGCTGGCTGCCCGGCCAAACTGAGCGATCGGGGGAGAAGAGCCTTATTCAGGGAGGTGACCAAAAACCTGATGGTCACTCTGACAGAGCTCCAGCATGTTTCTGTGGAGAGAGGAGAACCTTCCAGAAGAACAACCATCTTTGCAGAACTCCACCAATCAGGCCTATATGGTAGAGTGGTCAGACGGAAGCCACTCCTCAGTAAAAGAAAAATGACAGCCCACCTGGAGTTTGCCAAAAGGCACCTGAAGGACTCTCAGACCATGAGAAATGAAAGATTGAACTCTTTGGCCTGAATGGCAAGCATCACGTCTGGAGGAAACCAGGCACCAGTGATCACCTGGCCAATACCATCCCTACAGTGAAGCATAATGGAGGCAGCATCATGCTGTGGGGATGTTTTTCAGCAGCAGGAACTGGGAGACTAGTCAGGATCGAGGGAAAGATGAATGCAGCAATGTACAGAGACATCCTTGATGAAAACCTGCTCCAGAGCGCTCTGGACCTCAGACTGGGGTGAAGGTTCATCTTCCAACAGGACAATGACCCTAAGCACACAGCCAAGATAACAAAGGAGCGGCTACAGGACAACTCTGTGAATGTCCTTGAGTGGCCCAGCCGAGCCCAGACTTGAACCAGATTGAACATCTCTGGAGAGATCTGAAATTGTCTGTGCACCGACGCTCCCCATCCAACCTGAGGGAGCTTAAGAGGTCCTGCATAGGAGAATGGGAGAAACTGCCCAAAAATAGATATGCCAAGCTTGTAGCATCATTCTCAAAAAGACTTGAGGCTGTAATTGGTGTCAAAGGCGCTTCAACAAAGTATTGAGCAAAGGCTGTGAATACTTATGTAAATGTGCTTTTTTGTTGTTTTTTATTTTTAATAAATTTGCAAAGATTTCAAACAAACTTCTTTCACGTCGTCATGATGGGGTATTGTTTGTAGAATTTTGAGGAAAATTATGAATTTAGCACGTCCGCCTCACACCTCCAGGGTCCGGGGTTCGAGTCCCGCCAGGGCCATGTGTGTGCGGAGTTTGCATGTTCTCCCCGTGTGTCGGGGGTTTCCTCTGGGTACTCCGGTTTCCTCCCCCAGTCCAAAGACATGCATGGTAGGCTGATTGGCGTGTCTAAAGTGTCTAAAGTGTCCATAGTGTAGGAATGGGTGTGTATGTGAGTGTGTATGTGATTGTGCCCTGCGATGGACTGGCACCCTGTCCAGGGTGTACCCCGCCTTGTGCCCGATGCTCCCTGGGATAGGCTCCAGGTTCCCCGTGACCCTGACAAGGAGTAAGCGGTTGAAGATGGATGGATGGATGGATTATGAATTTAATCCATTTTGGAATAAAGCTGTAACATAACAAAAAGTGAAGCGCTGTGAATACTTTCCAGATGCACTGCATATTAAGTATTCACATTTTTTTTTTCAAGTTAAATGTAGCTCTTTAAAAGCTCTGCTCCAGATTCATGCATTAAGTATGTGCATGTGTGTTTAGATGTTCACAGACTGTAGCTGCATTATGGGTAATATATCGAGAGGCGAGGAAGGCCTGGCCATAGCAGGAAAGTGTAGCTCGTCCTGTAACCACATGACAACCTTCCTCGCCTTCTTCTTCATAATCATCTCCTTCACCTTTCTATGCAGTATCCCCGCTCTCACAGCTACTCTGAGGTAAATTCCATTGTCACAAAGACCGTTTCTATTTTAGTGCCCTCATAAACACTTGAGTACAGTCTGAATAGCTTCACATTTACATTCACATCCCTCTTTTAGGTGTGTCCCTGACAGTCAGAGGTCATTTGCACTGGGAATTCAATGGATTGTGGTGCGAACACTGGGTAGGTTAAAATCTCATAATATTGGTAATATTTCTTACTCTATGGTGATGTCAGAAGACATTAAAAGGTGGGGAAACACATTGCATTTTGATGAAAGGTTAGGGGAATAACGTGACTTGTGATTTATTTAGCACAATTTATCTCAACCAATATGTCACATTATGACTAGTTACATAAATAAGGAAAAAAAAAGGTCACCTTTGACTTCAGGTTGACTTTAAGCAAAAAAAGTAAATTAGTAAAGAGATAATAGTATATTTTTTTACCATAACTCTTAATGATTTTGGATTTGTTTCATCCACAGTTACATTGTACAATCCAAGATAAAACAAAGGCAACTTGAGTAAACACAAAGTGCATTTTCTAAATGATAATGTTATTTATCAAAGCAGAAAATCAATCAATGGGCCTTTGTGAAAATGTGTTTGCCCTCATAATTACTAATTCCCCAAATCTATGAAATTGCATTCATAATGGGGTTCAGCTGGACTAGACGAAACCAGGACTGATTACTGCAAACCCTGTTCAATTAAATCAATACTTGAATAGAACTTTTTCTAACAGCATGAAGTTGGTTAAAAGTAACACACTAATTTGAAAGAAATTGAAAGAAATTCCAGAAATTTATGATGATGATGAGGAGGAAGAGGAAGATTGAAATACATCAGTATTGGAAGGGTTACAAAGTTATTTCAGAGACTCTGGGACTCCAAAGGACTACACTGAGAACCATTATCTCATGCAATGGAAAAACTCAGTACAGTAGTGAACCTTTCCAGAAGTGGTTGACCTTCCAAAAAAAACCTCTAAGAGCACAGCAACTACTCATCCAGGAAGTCACAAAACACCCAAAGGCAACAACAAAGGACTTATAGGTCTCTCTTGCATCAATGAAGTTTACTGTTCATCACTCCACTATCATAAAGACACTAGGCAAAAATGCAATCTATGGAAGTGTGGCAAGGTGAAAACCACTGCTAACTCAGAAGAACATTAAGGCTCGTCTGAATTTTGCACAAAAAAACAACAACAAAAATACGCTGATGATCCTCAAACATTTTGGAGAATGTTCTGTGGACTGATGAGTTGAAAGTTGAACTGTTTGGAAGACCGGGGTCCGTTACATTTGGCATAAACCAAACCCCGAATTCCACAAAAAGAACATCATACCTATGGTCAAGCATGATGTTGGCAGTGTGATGGTGTGGAGATGCTTTGCTGCTTCATGGGAACTTGTAGTAATTGAGGAAAACATGAATTCTGTGCTCTATCAGAAAATCCTAAAGGAGAATGTCCGGTCTTCAGTCCGTAAATTGAAACCTCAAGAGCAACTGGATTATGCAGCAAGACAATGATCCAAAGCATAGGAGTAAGTCCAAGCCCTAGAAGTAAGTGAAAGACTGATCACCAGTTATAGGAAGCATTTGGTTGCAGTTATTGCTGCTAAAGGTGGCACCACCAGATTTTAAGTTTAAGGTGACAATTAGTTTTTGACATGGGTGATAGGTGTTGGATCACTTTTTTCCGCTTTAATAAATTATTATTTTTTAAAACTGTATTGTGTTTACTCCGGTTCCTTTTTAATGCTTTTTAATGCTGTGTTTGGTTAAGGTTTCTGGTTTGTAACTCATTCCTGTGTCATTGCAGGTGGCATCCCAGGTCCAATAGCTTTTGGTACAGTGATTGACATCTCATGTCTGCTGTGGCAAGAGCAGTGTGGAGAACGTGGGTCTTGTTACCTTTACCAGAATTCTGCCATGAGCCAATACACACTCATTGCTGGCATAATCTACAAGGTAGGACAACACACTTTGACACTTGATCTGGACCAGTGGGGTTCATTGCCCCTGGAAGTGCCTTTTAAGATACTGTTAAGAAAAGTTTCTTGATTTTCATGTATCTCAACCACAAGTAAAGTTATATTATTTAAAAATTTGATTACCCTAGAAATTAATAACTCCACTGAAAGTCACCCTGCTTTTTGAGTAGTTACCTAAGCTACTTATAGAAAAACAATTACTGCCAATATTTCAGTTATAGGTTTACAATGGAAATGAGTCATCGCTCAATTATCAGCATCATCCACATCAGTCTCTCTCTGTCTCATCATCGGAGTTAAAAGTTATTCCATATACTAATATACTAATATACTAATGAGTAATCACTGATTAATTCAATTCTGTTTTGTTAATTAAATTTCTTGTTAGGTTTTTTTTTTTATTAGGTCATTTAAAACGTTATCCACCACGGTCTATACAAAGCCTGTCACTGTTTGGGTTATAATGTGATGCAGGTGCATTGCAATACTTTTTTACAGGCGGTAACTGATTACAAACTGGACTGATGAAACATATCCATTTTGTTATTGCAGATAAATTGTGCACAACAAATTGTGAGAAATGAGTGTGCATGTATGTGTACGTGTGTAATGGTAGGTTTATTTGAACAGTGAGAGACAGAATAACAACAAAAAAAATCCAGAAAAACGCATGTAAAAAATGTTATAAATTTATTTGCATTTTAATGAGGGGAAATATGTATTTGACCCCTCTGCTGTTGTCCTTTGGTGTATGTGTATATTTGTGTATATACACATTTGGTGTGTGTGTGTGTGTGTGTGTATATATATATATATATATATATATATATATATATATATATATATATAAATAAATAAATTATTAGCAGACAAATGTTTTGGTCAAAACCTTTTAAACAGTGCATCCTGAAGAATGTAATAATAGTAGTTAGTACATTTTTAAGTCATATTCAAACTCTATCTCTCTGTGTCTCTCTTACACTCTTTCCCAGTTTTTGGGCACTGTATTCTTCATGCTGGCAAGTGTGCTGTATAAGCCTCCTCCAGAATCTCCTCAGGATAGCTGCGAAAACACAGACCACAATACAGCAGATAGAGGCGTAGCAGTCGGACACCTTCCAGTCAAAGACCTCCCACCTGAGATCATAGCCAACGTGCATGCCAAGTTGTGACCTTCGACTCCAAACGTGCACCTGCATGAGCGTGTGTGAATATACACGTGTCCATCAACTTTATCACAACCCTAGACACATGAACCTGCATTCTGGTTATTATGTCTTTTCTTCAGTCGCACACAAATTGGGCCAGACATGCCTCGCACAAATATATACATATGATACATAAAGATCATTTGATACTCCAAACATCTTGCAGATGGATCACATTTGAGCTGTTGAGCGCTTAATGATCTGTTAATAAATGTGAGAAGATGCTAAAGAAGGGACATGGGTCAAGCATTAGATGTTCATGTGTGAATAATCTTCTCCAGAAATGGCCGGAGTGATTGCAGGTTTTCATTCCAACCAAGCAGAAGCCACACCTGAGTTTATTGAAAGTCAAGAACAACTGATTGGTGGAATCAGGTGTGGCTTCTTGTTGTGTGGAATGAAAACCTGCACCCACACTGGCCCTTTGTGGATAAGATTGGAAACCCCTGCTCTATGTGATCAGTATATTTTAGTCATTAAAATTATTTTTGATAGTGCAAGTTATCATAGACTAGAAATTCTAAACTCAATCCTAGTGGCCCATCACAGCAGATCCAATTTATACAATGCTTGATAAATTGCTCATGAGCTCGATTGGGTGTGTTTGGAACAGGTAGATGCTACGGCACCCAGCCAAATATCTGTGTGTGTTGTTGTTGTTGTTTTTTTTTTTGTTTGTTTGTTTTTTAATGTATTCAATGCCATTTTTGAGCCAGTGCAAACAGTATAGCCATTATTCTTGCTGGAAATTATCTCATTATACTGTAGTACATACCACAGTTTTAAAGACACAAAATTTCACATTCAATTCGCATCCTTTTTCTTCATTAACTGATTTATCCTGGTCAATGCCATGGTCGGTCCAGAGCTTATATTGGGAACACTGGGTTCAAGGTGCGCATACACCCTGGATGAGATCGTTGCAGAGCCCCATTCACACATTCACACACTCATTCACACCTAGGGGCAATTTAGAGTAGCCAATCCACCTATTAGCAGGTGGGAGGAAACCAGAGACAGTAACCCATACTTGAGATCTATCTTGGAGCTGTGCGGCAGCAAGGATACCCGCTGCATAACTCTGCTGCTCATCATTTCTCACAAAAATAGATTATGTATCAAATATACATATAGTGACTTATTTCCACTATAAAGGCCTATCTTATTTAAAAGCACTTAGAAAGTAAACAATAGGTTCTAATACTGTATGAATGATACGCAAACAAGATGCAAATGATCAAAATCACAGTAATTAAATCAACAATTAATAAGATAGCAAGGATAATCTATGTATTATAGGTGTCTTGCTGATGTCTACTTAAGAAACAAGCAATTTAGATGATCATGTAAGGATCCTGCTGAGCCTGCAACTCTTATAACCTGCAACTCTGTTTGCACTTTAACATCCTAAAACTAATTCACTGATTCACTGAACACCATATAGGGTTATATAGGCTACAATATTAATACAGTATATAAGCCATTATCAGTGTTCTTACTATGGCACACAACTCTTTGAGCTATTTATGCCTTCTTTCTATGGCTATCTATATGACCTACAGCTTTATGCTTTTTAAACAGAATTCCAGTGCCAAAATACCGTCCTTAAGACTGTGCAGGTCAGAATGGCCTTATGGATTTAGTCTTAAGTTGCAGCTTACATAAAAAAAATTAATGTGGGGTAAAAACATGTTTATCAATTTACCTATTTGGAATTGTAAGCAGTATATGATCCATGGTGATTTATATTTTACAACAGCAGATATTCAGTAAATCATAACATTTTTTTAATTGCTTGAATTTTACATCAACTTGGGCCAAGCTGAAAGTTAGATCCATTAAATGTCACATGACCACACTGTGATCATTTGCACTGTTTCACTAATGTGGATGTGTAATGTTAAAATTTGCAAACTACCAAATGCATCTAGCCAGTGGCACCTTTAATATGTTTTATGATCATTTTTACCAGCATATGTCCTTTTTTACTTACTTGTGTTGAAAGACTACTTACAACCCCAATTCCAAAATAGTTGGGACAGTGTGCTAAATGTAAATAAAAACAGAATGCAATTATTTGAAAATCTCATAAGTATTCACAATAGAACATTTGAAAATATATAAAATGTTTAAGCTGAGGAAATGTTAAGGAATAAATAAGGTAATTTTAAATTTGATGGCCAAAACACCTCTGGAAAAAGTTGGGATGGGCAACAAAAGGCTGTAAGAGTAAGTGTTTTCTAAAACGAAACAGCTGGAGGAACATTTTGTAACTAATTAGGTTAATTGGTAACAGGTCAGTAACTTAATTGGGTATAAAATCATAGAGAGGCAGAGTCTCAGAATTAAAGATGGGATGGAATCTGGATGGAAGCATATGTTACGCTAAAACCTATATATACCTTTCAGCATTGATGGTGCCTTTCCAGATATGCAAGCTACCCATTCCATAGGCACTAATGCACCCCCATACCATCAGAGATGCAGGCTTTTGAACTGAGCTCTGATAAAAACGGATGGTCCCCATTTTACACCACGTCCCAACTTCTTTGGAATTGAGGTTGTATATATCAAACATTTTTTAAAAGGGACAAGTGTATTGAAGTCCTAAAACCCTCACTGGGTTTATTCCCCAAGAAATGCACTCAAACAGTTTTGAGGATTTGCAGAATGGTTGATGAGTGATAATATCAGATTTCTTTTAGTTTGTATTGTTTAAAATGTATTAATTGTGTTTGCCTTAATAACTGCAAGCAACTATGCCGTATTCCATCGTGTTATTCCCAGTAAACATTTGTGAGTGTGATGATTAATGTAATTGATGTTAGTAGCAAAGTCCCATCGCATTGCATTAAAAATGGGGGTTGGGGTAAGAAGGGACTTTACAGTTCTGGTTTGATACTTTTGTTTAAGATCTCTTTTTGATGCAAATGTTTCAGTAAATGTTTTTAAAGAAGTGACCACTAAATCCACACACCTGTGTCTGAGTCATGTTGCATGTGATTTAAACACAAGACATCTTCATCCTGCCCTTCAAAATAGAGATTATATTTTCCCCATATATGGTCACCAAGCCAATATGTTTATTGTCTGAAGTGTGCTTCTTTACTTTTGTATTGGAGTAACAAAGATTGATGTATGTAGTTTATGATAATTTTTTAACACAAATTGGACAAAATACATTTTATACTTTAAACTACAGTATGTAGGTTTTTTTTTTACTACATTATTAGAAGGCAGATTATTTTGTTTATGCTCTACACTGGATACATTTGGGGTTGAGGTTAAAAGATGAATATGAGATGATTTTCAGCTTTCAATATTTGATATTTACATCTAGATGTGTTAAATACCGTAGAATATGGTATTTTTTTGTTTCAACTATCACATTTTTTTTAATGATCAAAAACATTGGAACATGTGAGTGACAGGTGTTTCTTATTGCTCAAGTGTGCCCTGTTAGATTGATGGTATAAAGAATTATCTCTGAATGGCTACTCTTGAATTGAGCCGTGGGTTTTGCCTGTGAAGACTGCATGTTGTTAAAAAGGTTATATCACTATGAAGACCAGAGAGCTGTTTCTGGGAGAAAAGGGGGGAGAAATCTACTAGAGCCATTGCTCAAGCATTGGGCATAGCCAATCCAACAATTTGAAATGTTGTGAAAAAGAAAGAAAAAGAATACTAATTATACTACGAATACTAATAGAACATGTTAAGAGCTATGCCGTTGGCAGTGTATTCTGTAAGAAGGGCCTCCCAAGGCAGACAGGTCTTGACTGAGGTGCCAGACTAAGTATACAGCACAACGTCGGAAGCAGGGCATTGCACGTTGACGGCAGATGCTCAATTTTGGTTGACAATGGCAATAACGTTGATTCAGGGTAGCGTTTTCACGGGTGCTGCATTACTGCGTGGAAGAAAGGCCCGTCAATCTACTCTGGAACACTTTGCCAAGAAAACTTTGATGGAGAACACAACAAGTGAATTTCGACATAGTGCTGGAGGAAGCGCCCCTAGATGGAAAGGACTCAAAAAGCTACTGGGGAAGAGCCGATGGTCAATTTTATAATCGTCGATTCCTATGACGCATCAGGATCAAAGCCGCAAGGTCATTCTGAAGCTGATGTTGCTCAACTGAGAGAAAAAATCAGAAGCTGTAGAGATGTTATCAAATTTGGAACATGGAATGTCAGAACAATGAATAAAGGAAAACTTGATATTGTCAAAGCTGAAATGGAAGGAGTGAAGATGGACCTACTCGGAATAAGTGGACTCAATCAGGATATTTTCGATCCATCAAACACTGGGTATACTATGTCGGGAATGAAACACACCAAAGAAATGGCATGGCGTTTATTCTTAACAAAGGGCTGGCCAACACCGTGCTCAAATACAATGCGATCAGTGACCGAGTGATTTCGTTACGCCAGTAAACATCACAGTCGTTCAAGTTTACGCACCAACAACCGATACAGAAGAGGAAGATTTGATCAGTTCTACAACCAAGTCCAAGACGAAGTCGACCGAACACAGAGTCAGGACATGCTCGTCATTATGTGTGACTTCAATGCAAAAGTGGGACATGGCAAACAAGGAAACACTGCCGGAAATTTCTTCAGAAAAGTCGGACTGGACGAGGTCGAAGAAGGGATCAAATTTGGAGGCCGAAATGTGAACAATTTACAGTATGCAGATGACACTACCTTGATAGCGAGCACTGAAGAAGGAATGAAGAACCTACTGCGGATAGTTAAGAGAGAGCCAGGAAATGGGACTGTTGCTGAACGTCAAGAAGACCAAGGGGATGATCAATGAAAATTACGATATATATATATATATATATATATATATATATTTTTTTTTTTATTAAACCCCTTGAATTATAGAAGAAAGTCTACACTTCCGTAACATCTTGATTGCTTCATTTCAAATCCATTGTGGCGGTGTATATATACAGAGGCAAAATTATGAAAATTGTTCGACTGTCCAACTATTTATGGACACAACTATATATTGTCATGTAATGGAGGCATAGATGGAAGCAGTTGCAGGTAAGGCAGCTTTAATGAATAAACCAAATCCAAATCGATTAGCAAGCTCAAAATCAGCAATTAGGCAAAGGTCAGACAATCAGCAAAAAGATTAGACTAGGCAGAGCAGTAATCAGAAAAAAAATAAACTGTCAAAAAAAAAATCAGAGATTCAATAAAAAACAAAGTCTTATTAACATCAGAGAGAAAAGGCAACTGATACTTATATAATGCAAATACTTCACAGTTGATAGTTCATTGTATTTATTTTGCACCTGGCATATACGTAACCTATACTTGACCTCATATTCAAATAGCTAAGTGTCCCATTATTGAGTCGTTGTATTATCATGTTGACCACAAACATGGCTATTCATAGTCAACACTATTTGCAGGAACATTAAAATTTTGGGGCACAACAATAGTTGCCTTATACCCCATCCCCCAAAAAAGTACTTATTACTTATCTAAAAATAGTATATTGTTTAAAATTAGAACTTTAAGGATTAGCTTTCTACAAGTATTTGTTGCAATGGCCAAATCACCAAATACCTTACATTTCAATAGAACACGTAGAACGTGTTCGGTCAAAAATATATATCAGTTGCTTTAGTGAGTGCTGATGCTTCTAGATTTTATGTATTAATCTTAGCTAACCAATTCACAAAACGTGTGTGAACGGCTTTTTACAAAGTAAATACGTAATAAGGAAATACTGGCTTTCTTCTCCTCAGTGTTAAGCAGGTGTCAGAAACGGAACGTTTTGCAGTGCCATCTTGCTTACCGGGCGGGGCATTTCTGCTTTTCAGTAAGTCAGGGCAACATGTTCTCACTCCTAACTCGTCACATATGGACGCTTGGTCAGGACTCCTTGGCGTCACTTTTTTTAAACGCACTATGTTGGCCTTTGGCGTCATTTTTCGAAGTGTAGGTAGTCCAATAGACTTCCATAGAACTCGAAACAGGAGCCTACAGCATTGAAATTTGAAGTCTTAGGTAAGCACACCGCAGCCCGTTGTCTGCTGTGTATAGGTCGAGACTACATTAAATTGGAATAAAAAGGAGTAGGCTTCAATAAATGAACTACGCCATAGCTAGTCAAATGACGGTCCCTAAGTATCTAGCCCTCCAACTGGTTTTTGATGTTGGAAAAATCCCTTGCAGTCTGATATGTACGGAGTCCCCCTAGTGTCAGCTAAGAAAAAAAAGTAGAAAAAAACAGCAATGTGTAAACCGTGCTCTTAGATTTGCAAACCGTGCGCACGACTTGTAATCCGTGCCCTCAGATTTGTAAACCGTGTGCACCGCATTAAAATTGGGTTCTCTTTCAACGGGAACTTCACGTTGCGTTAGCTGAATGCCGGCGGGGGGGGGAGCTGTGAACTGTGAACTGTGACGTCAGTCATATTACCTTCAGCAAGACTGCATGTCGGTCATTTGTGGAATTAAAAAAAAAAAAAAGAAGCTTAATTTCCTCTCTATCTTTTCTCAAAATCTCTGGACTTTTCTATCCCTTTAAAAATAGAGAGGGAAAAAAAAGAATGCGCTAGAGAGAGAAAAGTATGAGTGAGAGATTTGAGGAAGTTTGTTATGCCTTGCTCCCGTTTCAGCACTGGGAAGAGTGCACACTTTCTGTGTGAAATGTCTAGGATGGAGCATGCCACAGCAGCCCTCGAGAGGTCTGACTGTATGCATTGTAACGCCTTAAATTAGGCAGCGCCGCGCGTGACTTGCTCGCTTATCAGAAGCCGAAGCGAGTTGGGTTTCAGAGCCTCGCGGATCTGGGCAGCCATTGCCGAGGCAGTGTCACGAAACGGAGGAGGAGGCAGGAAGTAATCGCAAGAGCACGTTCTTTTATTAACAAATAAAGTAAACATAAACCAAAACCTTTCAAAAGTCCAAGGATTTCCAAAACGTCTTCAGGCATCCAAACATCCAAAACATTCAACACATGTCCGAAACAATAACGCGCACCTCAGTGGCGAAAACCAGGAACTTATATAGCGCTCTTAACTCTGCTGAATGAGACACACCTGCCGCTACTTGTCCAAACTTCCGGCATGTAACCACGTGAGATGGTCACATGACCGGGCAAAGTCTATACCGTGGCGCCCTCTGCTGGTCCAGGCGTGACAGGCAGCTAGTCGTCTCAGGTCTGGGGGATCTAGTGTGGATCTGGAAGAGTAGGCAGAGACAAGCGCTGCTATATCTCTTTCTCTGTCTTCCGTGTCCAGCTTTCCACTGGATTTTGGAGCTCACGTGATGACTCCTCATTCCGCTATGGAAAGCCAAATAAAAAACCACACACTCAAAAATAAAAAATTTTCTGATTCCAAGGAGCCAGAAGGGTGTGCTAAAAACTGCTGTGTCAAAGCAGTGCATCTCTAATTGGATAGTGGAAGCAATCTCTATCGCTTATGAGGCACGTGGACTTGCTACACCTCTGGACTTAATGGCTTATTCCACTAGGGGGTCACCTCCTAAAAGCTTTGTCCAATGGGATATCCTTACAGGATATGTGTGCTGATGCAGGGTGGTCTACGCCACACACATTCATTCAATATTATAGCCTGGATATTCATTCCGCCCCAGGCTCAAGAGTCTTGCAGTGACCCTCGGGCTTGAGTCTTTTTGAACAGGCCATACCCTCGGTATAACAGAGTGGGTATTCTCGTCCCCAGAGTGTTATGCTACGGGGAACACCATCACAACTGTCGGTATTTACCACAGGTGGACTCCAATCAAGTTGTAGAAACATCTCAAGGATGATCAGTGGAAACAGGATGCACCTGAGGTCAATTTTGAGTGTCATGGCAAAGGCTGTGCATACTCATATAAATGCGTTTTTTTAGTTTTTTTATTTTTAATAAGTTTGCAAAGATTTCAAACAAACTTTTTTCATGTTGTCATTATGGGGTATTGTTTGTAGAATTTTGAGGAAAATAATGAATGTAATCCATTTTGGAATAAGGCTGTAACATAGCAAAATGTAGGGAAAGTGAAGCGCTGTGAATACTTTCCGGATGCACTGTACCTTCTGTTCCTTAGTTGAACTATAGGGTGCTGTATAACAATTAAAACCTGTTTAGAGACACGGAAGAAGCAGATTATGAGGGGGAAAAAAACATTATTAGGAGAACTTATTTTCCAACATAATATTACATGTGCTTTTTGTGTCATCTAGTAAATGTATCATACTCAACGGATGGTGCTCAAAACATTTTACCACTCAATTGTATAGCTTCATCTGCTGTGACCTGATGAACAGTAAGATGTTAAGACTTTTGATGTCCGTTGTTATTTCTCTTGAATTTCATTTGTCTTTATACTATTGTACCTGACCTTATGCGGTATTCTACAATAAAATATTGTACAGTGGTGTGAAAAAGTGTTTGCCCCCTTCCTCATTTCCTTTTCCTTTGCATGTTAGTCACACTTAAGTGTTTCGGAACATCAAACCAATTTAAACAATAGTCAAGGACAACACAAGTAAACAC